>JAECUM010070587.1:0-11859 GCA_016617855.1 Megalonaias nervosa | reverse complement strand
TAAAATCTTCAAATGTAAATGGTCTAAAGCGAAATAGTAGAACGAACGCACCCTTGATCCAGAGAAATTGGACTTGTTTGTTGACTACAGTCACTAATTGAGATTTGGCTCTGGCAAGCTCCTGCCAAATGTCCTTGTACATCTTCTCTTGCAATTCGTTTGGTAATCTTTGAAGATTATTTTTTACATCGAGTTTGAATACTTGTCTAGAGGTTGTCCAATGTTTGACTCCTTACCCCGTAACTAGTTTCTTACACGACATGGTAGACCCACTTCAATGACGAGGTTCCACTAAAGGTAGGTAGTGACAATCTGGAGACCATCGAGTATGTTCCAGGTAAACGCAATCTTTCTTCTCCCACGCGTGAAGTGACACACCGCAACTGAAGCACTTGACTTTATCCCCTTCGCCCAAGTAGATAAATCCAGCTCTAGCTAATTCTTCGGGGGTTGGTCCTCCCCGATATTTTGGCCATTTTCCTTGGAAGGTTTGGATCCGACTTTCAAAGTCACAGTATTCTGGCAAACGCACAGGGAACGAATATTCGTCTTTCACAGGTTCATTTCGATGAGGGTACGGTGAAATATGTAGAAGTTTGCTCAATTTGGGATGACATCCGTAGGGTGGTAGCCGTCCATGATGACATCCACCACGAAAACCAGTAAAGTGAAAAGGTGTGCAATAACGAGTGGCATCGCTTTCGCATCCATCAGGTTTGACATGCACAGCATCACTTTCCATGGTAAGTATGGTAGTAGTAGTTATAGCAAAGTTCCCATGATGATGTGGTACTGAATCGCTAAGGTCATAGCGTACGGCATCCCTGCCATCGCAAGGCACAGCATCGTACTCGAGTTTACTCTTGCTGGATACTTGATGTGTGAAAGGATTCATTTTTCTCGCTTGGCGTTTGTAGTCACAATGAACTATCACTCTTGCATGTCGTCCCTTTTTATATGCTCGCCAATATCAGTGTGACCGTACGGTAAAGTGATTGGGAAGTCGTACTCGCTTCTGGTACACGATTTGATAGGCTTTTTCCAAGGGTCGGCTAACGATTTGGTGTGTGGGTAAACGTACAATCTTGTGCGGTTCATGGGTGGTCACTTTAAAATTTCCATCCTCTCCAGACTGCAAGGCTTCTTTCAAGACGCCAAAGTTTACCAGTTGACTGGTGTGATAATTGAGAGTCAACCCTTTCACTTTGCTCTCCGTGTACACTTCTCCTTGCGGGTTACGGTATTCGTAGCCGTAAATTTTGGGACCGCCACTTGCAAAACTTAGAATCTTGTCGTCGGGATGCTCGTCCGTCCAGGCTCCTAAACGGTCTCCTTAGATGACAGGGTGAGGTTGACCCAGGCAATCGATGTAGATTCAACTGTCCGTGTCAAAGTACAGCACACGATCTCCTAATAGTTCCAAACCTTCGTACAGTTTTAAGCGAGCATGGGCTGTCACGTAAGCCGCAATGATGACATTTCCAAATTCGTCGGCTTCTACAAAGTCCAGTTCTTCTTCGTAATTGACTAAGATCAGGTCCTCACGAAGGACGTTCACGTGTTTCATGTATTTGGTTTTGTCGTGAATCATCTGAAAGTAACGGGAAGGTTCTGTCAAATACTCCGTCTTGGGTAAACACGGTCGTTGTGCCATTTTGCCCCACAAGCAATTCAACATCACTTTAGCAAACTATGGCCTTCCATCGTTTTTCTTTACGTGGTCTAAAGGGATGCCTTCCTGCTGCCAGTATTTCTCTTTGAATTTCTTTTGGTCTTCAGGAGTGTGACAGCAGGAAGGATAGACGCTAGCTTCTTGTTTCAGTTTCAAAAAGGCATTCACGTAGTCTGCAAAAATACCTTTCTGAGTCTCGTCGCCCTTGTGGTATTTTTCTGTCTTGGGAAAGTGGTAAATTTCGTACACTTCTAACAGTTGGTATCCCAAGTCCAGAGCTTTAAACAATTCCACGCTGACCCACGTTCCCGTCAGGGCGCGTTCTTCCTGAGTGTGCTGACAAGGGTGGTCTTGGTTGCACGTTTCGGCACAAGGGAAACATCAGTTTTCCTTGGCAATGATGTGGTAAAACGGGATGGTACAAGTTCGTGGGAGGCAAGTTTTTGCACTTGATCAATCCTTCGTATTGGCGAATATTGTTCACGTCAATGTGTTCCGTCAGCAATTGTGGGTGCTCTGAGGGAAAGTGACAATATTTGCACACGTACGGATACAGAGAACACACGTCCAAGTATTTGATTTCCTCTCTTTCTCCTCGTCGGTTTGGTATAGCAAACAGGTGGCATTCGTCCGTCCTCTGTACAAACTGTCCCTTGGGTTCAGTGGATCCACCAGCTTGTAACTTTCCACGATGCGCTTAAACTCGGGATCGGTTTTCAATCGCTGATCGTACTCGTGTTCCCACATTTCTACCACTTGGTATCCTTGCTCTTCTAACTTCAAGCGTCGCTGATAAGTGGCCTGGTACAAGTCTTCCATGGTCCGTTGTAAAAACTGATTTTTAGTGTTACGTTGAGGGTAGCAGATAGGACATCCGTGAAATAAGCACCCGTTAAACTCGCACACGATCTTGGGGTTTTCCAAGTCCCAGCCATCTACTGAATACCTTCCGATGGCTTTTTCGCTTCCTCCGTTGCGAGGATGTTGGATCCATTTGTCTTCCTTGTCACACAAGTAATGTAACCAGCGTAGGGCTTTGACCGAGTATTGACGTTTGACAAAATTGGTTGTTTGAGGACTGATGAGAGCTAGGGTGTTTTCGGGCATGAATCGTTGGCGATACACTAAGGAACACGCTTTGGCAATGGTGCAGGCTTCTTTCAAAGGATCGATCCCTCCGTGTTCCATGAACAGTTCTCGAAATTTTCTACAGCAACGCCGTAAAATGTCTACGTCGGAACGACAATATTTTAACATTTCTTCCTGAAAGTCGAAAGGGTCCGAGGCCTGAGTGTGGTACCAAGCGTAGAAAGCTTCTCGTTGTTCGGTACGCATGTTGTCGGGGTCGTAGTAGTGAGCCTCAGGCAAACGGGGTAGAACGGCGTGTTGATTGGATTCGGTATTGAAAAAGTGCGGAAAAATAGCCTTTGGCCATTTCTGTCATTCCAAACGTTTTAGGCATGCGACTCAAAGGCATGGACAAGTAACTCATCGAATCTTTAAACTGCACTTGACCCACTTGCATGGAAATGATTTTGGCTCCGTTCAAAGTCACTTTCGGACGTTCGGTACTTTGTTCCGTATAGTATCTCAACAGAAACTGTCCATCGTATCCCGAGAAATTGTGAGCCATCACCGTAGCATAGCGATGACAATCTCCGTAACGTTCGATGTCTTCTTTGCTCCACGTTTCGTCGATAGGGTTTAAGATCCATTGAGCGAAATCGGCTAGCGTGTTCGGTCCCCGAAAGATTTTTTCACGTCCTCCAGGAATCTTGCTACAGTGAGGGCAATGAGTGAAGATAGGTTCTTGGATGCACTTCTCGCACGCTTGGTGAGCCACGCAGAAATTAGGAATGTGAATGCCAGTCTCTTGCATGCATTCGAAATCGAAAAAGATGAAATTCCCTTTCTTCTGGTCATTATCTTCTTCCTGTTGGGGTTGGTATTTTTGAATGTAGCATTGGTGTTCCAAGTCCACGGTTTGGTGACAAATGTGACATCGTTTCTTTCCTGAACAGACGTGCGCCTTGGCATTATTGGTACGCATGCCTTGTCCACAAGTAGGGCACAATCTCAGGAGCTTACAAGCACATTTCTGCTGTGAACCTTGCGTCTTTAGATGTTGTTGGTAACAAGTTGGACTGACAAATGTGCGCTGACAAGCTGGGCAATGCACTCGTTCTTGTACTTCGTCCAGACAGGACTTAGAGGCTAAATATCCCTCACATTTCGATCCGCAATGCTTATGTTGCTCTCGATTGTTATAGCCATAGTCACATTTCTCACAGTAATAACCGTATGACAGGAATCCAATGATACTGGTAATGGCATTGAAATGTTCATCGTGATGATAGACGTGAATGTATTTTCCGTCTTTGAAATTTTTGCCTCGAAACACTTCTTGAGGGTGCACTTTCAAGGTGTAGCGTGGAGCCAAGACGTCTTGCAATTTTTGCATTTCAGGAATGCCACAGGGTGTGTCTTTGGATATCCCCGCTTGCTGTAACAGGAATTCTGCTTCTCTTTGTTGTTTGGTTCGATTCGATCGTCGAATAGTTTTGCAGGCTCTTTTCCATTCTGTCGTGTCGTTCTTGTCGGCATACGTTCGTCCCACCACGATGGCACGGGTTAAACACATCTGGTCTTGAGGGTTGTTAATTTGAACGAGGCTACGCTTGATGCTGCGAAGATTGTCTACCAAGATCGTCTTTTTGCGTCCGGTCCCTTGGGGAAGAGACACGTGGGTCATGAACAGTGTCGCTTTTCCGTCGGTGATGTGAAACTTGTCATTGGATTGTTGTACGTGTTGAATCTTGTCCATGACTTTGGAAGGTGTCAATTCTGCTGGGCTGCTAAACTCGATCCAAACGGGGGACTTCAAACTGTCGTGATGAATGGAAAGTCTCAAGCGATCGTCTTCTTTGGCTTGACATTGTTGTTTCAGTGTGGTTAACAAAGAATCCCACACATCAGTGATGAACCCTTCTGCATTCTCCAACGGTACGTCGGACTTGAAATCTTTAAACTTCACAGCGTACGTGCAGGCCGTAGTTCTAAATTTTCTGGAGGAGCGTTTGTCCGTCTCTCGAATGTGGTAGTACTTTTTAGGGTTTACTGATGGTAATGGACTTTGGTTTGTTGTAGACTCTCTTGGCTTAGATTCTGGTTCACTCATCTCATCTTCAAAATCGCTGGCATGAATTTGAGCCAAGACTTCAGCTACAGTGCGAGGCGATAAATCACGTTTCTGCCTCTTACTTTCTTCTCCTTTCTTTACGAAATGATGCGATCGTTTCATCTTGATTGCAAAAGTCAAATGACTACATTTGAAACACCATGGACCCCTATATATCCATGTCAGACCAGTGCATATATAAAGGGCTGGTGACTTCCCTCTCAGTATTCATTTCACTCTCAAGCCGATCAGCACGATGGAAGAACCCACACAGATCGAACTTCTGATTAGAGCTTTGCGAGGTGTCGTACGAAAGTTTTCTTCAGACAAGCCGACGGACTACTCTTCCTCCTTTCGAGATAAAAGTCAAGATACTTGCTATATCTGTCAGAAGAAAGGGCATTGGGCTACGGAATGTCCAGATCGTCAGAAAAGCAAGACCAGTGCCAGAAGAGACAAAAGTCAAGATACTTGTTATCATTGTAAAGAGAAAGGACACTGGTCTTCAGAGTGCTCTAAGAAACAACAGGAGCAGGAGGAGGAAGAAGAAAAAGAGGTGCCCTCGGCAAAGGAAGAACCCCGTCACGTTCAGAAAGAGAAGACAGAAAAGAAAAGAAGACGAGAAAAATGTGAGGAAGAAGAAGAAGAGGAAAAAAGTGTAAAAGTGAAGAAATTGAAAAAAACAGAGAGAGTGAAAGAAAAAAGATATAGAAGAAGTCTATGAACTTTTTAAAAGTGTTGTGTTGTGTTATATTGTGATATTGAATTGTAAAAATTTGTACCAGAATAGAACAGACTGAAAAAACGTAAGTGTCTCTTGGTTTTGATTGTTTAGAATAATAAGGACCTACACTCATACACTCACAACACGTACATCATAGGGTTAAACAAGGGATTTTGAATTTTAATTCATTTTGGCAAAATGAATACTCTCTCTTTTCAAAAGAAGTGAGTGGCCCTGAAAAGGACCGTTGGGTGTTTGTTTGTTTTTTTTTCCTTAGAACAAACTCAGGAACGAGAAGCAATCCGCTTTAACTGCCTTAAGCCTTTGCCACGGCCAAGGCCTACTTCTGGACTTGCTCCTGTCAATGATTTAGTAGAAATCACTAGGGGTAGTATCTCTGGTGTAGTAACAGAATTAGGCTGTTTGGCTCGGGAAGGTCTTTTTCTCTTAGGCTGTAATAAAGAAGTCTGATACATTTGTTTCAGACTTCTTAACTCGGCCAAAATGTCCAAGAGTACCGTTATCGTTTGACTTTCACTGTTCTCCTTCTCTCCTAGCCTTTGTTTCTTCTCTACTGCTTTTTCTTCCTGTCGTTTCCTTCTTGCCTCTTCTTCTCGCTGTTGCTGTTCAAGGAGATATGCTTGTTCTGCCTCTTTCTGCTGCTGTACAAATTTCTCCAATTCTTCTTTCTGTCTTTGTTTAAAATCGTCGACGTGTGGTAAAGAAGGAGAAAGGGGCGAAGGTACTGGTACCGGAACAAATTCATGCGAAGAAGAGAAAAAAATCTACTAAATCCCAGTTGAAATCAACCTCTTCTGGAAGTAGCGCTGTGTTAACTTTGGTAGCCGATGCTATGCCATCGCTTTTCGTCTCCACAGCCGGTGCACCCCAATTCATTGTCTTCTTAGTTTCCGTCATGTTTCACAAAACATGTCGTATCGATTCACTGCGCACAGACGCTAGCGCACCTATATAGGAAATGTGACGTCACAGGTAGCTCTCTTCGGATTGGAAGACAGACTCCGCGAAGTGACTGAATTTTGTAACGCGTGTTGGGATTGGTGAACAATTTCAATCCGTTTCGATCCGGTCTTCCACTATAAAGAAACGCGGTTCACTTCATTCCCTTCACCTGTTCTCGTCATAAAGATGTGGACCAACGTTGAATCGTCTACTTTCGTATCGTCGTTGTTTTTCCGTACGGACTTACCCATGTATGTCAGATCAGCATGGAGAATCGTTAGGATCACTGAGACAAGTATTTGGAAACGAAGGACCTATGTGGAAAGACAAGGCTGTCTGAAAAGAGTTCTGGTTTATGGACCAGAGATTAGACGAAGTTTGAGAAAGAGAAGAAGACCTATGCGATGCCCTCTATATTAACGGAATGGTGTTAACATAACAAACAACGGCCCTTTTCAGAGCCACTCCATTGCCTCGAAAAGATATTAATTCTTTCTTGCCTAAAAAATTTTTTTATTCGATTTTATAATTTGTGTAGATATTTATTCTCTCTTCCCTAAAAAATTTGTTTAGTCGATTTTATAATTTGTGTAGGATAGATTGATGTTCATCAATCTATGGAAAAATAAACGAATATATAAAACATACTCTACTAAAACACGAACGCGCCTGATTCGTGTTTGTCTATAGCAATGACACAGGTCGCCTGACGTCACAGTACTACCTTGCTACATTGTTGCCAATGGCCAGTACCGTGACGTCACCCTACCTGTTCCATTCCTCTTGGCGCTATACAGTCCCAGCGTGTGCTAATGCAAAATTCCCACTGAGGGCCATAGTGTTCCAGGCTGATTTTTTGGGTCTAAAAATCGGAGGGCCATAGTGTTCCAGGCTGATTTTCCTTCTTTGGCATGATGAGGGCTATAGTATCCCACTACACTACTCATACATTTGAGCGGAGTCTGCCAAATGCTACGCTGGCTTTGGCAATCCTGGTGTTGATCTCATCGTCTATTTGGACTGCTTGTGATAGGGTACTGCCGAGGTATGTGAATCTGTCCACATTTTTGAGCTTTTGGCCATTGACAGTGATGGATGGTTCCAGATAGTCTTTTCCAGGAGCTGGCTGATGCAGAACCTCGGTCTTGCTGGTGGAGATGGTGAGTCCGAAGTTGGTGCACGCTGTGGAAAAGAGGTCCATGCTCTGTTGCATGACTGCCTCCGTGCTGGAGTTGAGGGCACAGTCATCTGCAAACAGGAAGTCACGAATGTTTTCAACTTGGACTTTGGTTTTGGCTTGAAGCCTCCTCAGGTTGAACAACTTCCCATCCAGACGGTATCAGAGACCAACTCCCACATCACTGTCCCTGAAAGCGTCTATAAGCATGGCGGAGAACATGAGGCTGAAGAGAGTAAGGGCTAAGACACATCCTTGTTTCACACCATTCGTAACGTCAAAGGGTTCGAAATAATTACTCTGGTCCTGGACTCTGGCAAGCATGCCATCATAAAATTGCTTCACCATTTCAATGAAGACTTCCGGACATCCAAATTTGGCCATGATTTTCCAATGGCCTTCCCGGCTGACCGTCAGGTCCACGAAGGTGGTGTATAGCTGGATATTTTGTTCCTGACACTTTTCTTGTATCTGCCTGGCAGCAAAGATCATGTCGATGGTGCCTCTCTTCTTTCTGAAGCCACACTGACTTTCTGGTAGTAGGCCATGGTCAAGGTGCTCTGTGAGTCTGTTCAGCAGAAGCCTGGCGAGGACCTTGCCTGCGATGCAGAGTAGAGAGATTCCTCTGTGGTTGTCGCAGGATTGGCGATTTCTTTTGCGTTTGTAAATGTGGATGATGGATGCATCTTTGAATTCCTGAGGTATGCGTTTCTGCTTCCACATCCCACAAAACATCTCTGTTAGTCTTTCCACTAGCTTGGGCCCACCAGACTTGAAGATCTCAGTTGGGATGGAGTCTGTTCCTGGAGCTTTCCCACTAGACAGGAGCTCAATGGCCTTGTGAGTTTCCAGCACTGTTGGAGGGTCAGTCAATCTCTTGTTGATCTCCACCTGTGGTAGGCTGTTGATCGCTTCATCGTTGATGGAAGAGGGTCTGTTGAGGACACCGTCAAAGTGTTCCGCCCAGCGCTCCATTATCTTCTCCTTCTCGGTTTTGAGAGTGCTGTCATTGGAGCTCAAGAGTGGGGCTGTGCCTAATGTTACTGGGCTATAAACATCACGAAGAACACTATAGAAATTTTTCATGTCATTCCTGTCGGCAAAAGACTGAATATCATCAGCCTTTCGGCTCAGCCATGTGTCCTGCATCTCACGGAGTTTTTTCTGCACAGCATGGCGGACTCTGCTGAAGGCATCTTTCTCTGCAGCGGACTTGGTGTCGATGCTGAACGCACGGTGGAGACGGTGCTTCTCCTCTAGCAGGGACTCTATTTCTTCACAGTTCTCGTCAAACCAGTCTTGGTGCTTTCGCGCAGTGATGCCAAGGGTTTCAGATGCAGTAGAGTACACCAGCTGTTTGAAGGCTGTCCAACATTGCTCTATGTCACTGGCATCAGAGTCTGTGGTTTCTAGCTGGCTTGTCAGAGCTTCAGACAGAGCTTGCTCAGCGTTGAAGTCTTTCAACCTGGAGATGTTGAGGCGTTTTGGGACTTTGATTCCCTGTGGGCGTCTGGTAGGTTGAATTCTAAGATTCATCTTGGATATCAGTAGCCTGTGGTCTGTCCAGCAGTCAGCACCACACATCGCTCTGGTCACATGGACATCCTGCCTGTCACTCCTACGGACTAAAATGTAGTCGATCAGATGCCAATGCTTAAACCGTGGGTGCATCCAAGTTGTTTTGTTACGGTTGGGCAGACGGAAGACGGTGTTTGTGATCAGGATATCATATGTTGCGCACATCCTCAAGAGCAGATGTCCATTGCTGTTGCACTTGCCAATGCCATGTCTACCAATAACTTCCTCCCACGAGATATGGTCCGCGCCAACTCGAGCGTTAAAATCACCAAGAATAATCAGTTTATCTGACTTTGGTACTGAAGCGATCAGAGCTTCCAGATCCTGGTAGAACTTGTCTTTGACTTCCTCCGAGTTGGTCATGGTTGGTGCATAGACACTAATGAGTGTGGCTTGCTTTTTTCCAGGTAAGGGTAGCTTCAGCATCATTAGCCGGTCATTAATTCCCTTTGGTAAGCTGGAGAGCTTATTCACCAAGCTCGTCTGGACAGCGAAACCAACTCCAGTTTCACGGTGTATATCGGTGCCACGTCCACTCCAGAAAAATGTGTAGCTAGCTCCAACTTCTCAACTAGCCCTCATCGGCCAAGCGAGTTTTACTCAGGGCTGCTATCTCTATCCTGTAGCGAGCAAGTTCTCTTGCAATCAAGGCAGTTCTTCTTTCTGGTCTGTCAGCCTCTGTACGATCCAATAAAGTGCGTATGTTCCACGCACCAAGGGTGAGGGAAAACTTTCGGGTTATCTTTGTGTTTCGACCGCAAAAATGGGATTCCCTCTAGCCGCGGTAAGCTGGTCGGGGTAGTTGAAGCAAGCTTTTTATAGGGCACCTTTTCTAGCCCCTTCCTCAGGCTACGGAGGTAAGCAGCGCTATCCTAAAGAGGTCTGCTTAGTCGCTCAGACGGCTGCCGAAATCCATTTCTGCTTCAGGTCAATGGAAGACGACCCTATGGCCTGAGCCGCCTGCGTGCAGATCCGCTACTACGGCTGCCAGTGCATCCACACCTGCCGCGTCGCAGCTCGCCCATCGCCGCAGGACTTGAGTACGGGTGATGATATAAGTGACTTGCTCTTGAGTTGGATTAAAGTGAGGAAGAGTTGCGCTGCGTCAGCCTCACTCTCTCGTCCAGGCCCCACTATGTCCAGTGGCAAGACGTAGTCTAGACGGCTGGAATGGGGACTGGATGCAGTGGATGACCAAGGCGTTCTGCGTGTCTTGCCATGCTCTTAGCGCTCCACGTCGCTTTGCTGGGTCCGCCTTCCTGCCCGTTGACCAGCTGGTGGTTCCTCCGCGCAGTCCGTCGGGTCCAGTCTTCGCATGCTATGGGTGACAGGCCCTAACTCACCGAGGGTTTGAGACCCTTCGGCTAGCCTCAACCTGGTTTAGCCGGTCAGTCGAAGCCGTTGCCCGTGGTGTGGCCGCTGCGCATACTACAGCTTCTTGGAGCCACAGGAGAGAGCTGAGCGCCATGTGGGGACCAAAGGTGGGCTAGCTACCCCCACAAGAGTACGACTGCTACCCCCACCAGAGTTACTACCCCTCGAAGAGCACTCCTTCCACCACACACAATAATAATAATAATACACACATATATATATATATATATATATATATATATATATATATATATATATATATATATATATATATATATATATATATATATATATTCCTTGTATATTTATCACATCATAATGTGTCCGGGACAAGTTTTAATAAACATAGCTACTCGAGTTCTAGCATGTCAGAACATACAAACAAATACATTACAAATATAATCTATATCAGCCTAATGGCAGACACAGAGAAATTTAATTTATATGCCTTTCCTTTTCTTAAATGACGTGTAAGAGTTGTGTGCTTAAAAATAAGGTTTAGACCTCAAAAGATAGATCTTCAAGCTAGATCTATCGCTATGTTTATCATTTCTATTGGCTTACAATTTACTCGTTGCAGCAGAAAGAGCAGACCCTTTTTGATCATTAACGATAAGATTTGTCATGGTTAAGAGTAAGAAATTCAGTTACACGGCCTACAAGCTTCTTAATTTTGAAAGTAATAAAAATATAGTAATATAAGTAGCATAAAGCTTGAAACTAATGATGTAGTCTGTAGTGCTGATTCATGACATAAAACAAAAGAAAACAAACATCCCCATAAGAAACAACAACAATAAAAAAAAAATAAAACCTAACAACAATAACAACAAAATCCCTTCCCCCAATCTCCACCCCCCAAAAATCCCACAACGCAACAAACAAATCAATCTAAATGCTATTTAGTTCTGCGACATTTGGAGTCAAGTACCATGCCTAGAGTTACACAACGGTAACGTACATATGCTGATACCATAGTAGGATTCGAGTTCGCACCCTTCTGATCACAAAGTCTCCTAGGCTAAATAAGTGCGCCCATCCGGTTCTTTCTTTTGTGAACTACACATATATACCTGATACCTCATGCTATTTAGTACGATGTAGCACATTTATAAATAATTCATTCATTGTTAAGGAGGTGCTTTGTGGACGCTGCATAGATTTTGTCATAGAACAATATTAATACCAGTTTT
>JAECUM010070580.1:0-20794 GCA_016617855.1 Megalonaias nervosa | reverse complement strand
GTGCGCCTGAGATAGAGTATAAAGCAATTTTATTGCGTCTGTAAAAAGATAACGTACACTTGTATTTTATGCGCATGGATATTTTGATGAAATTTCAGCGCTGCGGTTTTAATTTTAGCGCTTTTTGTTTTGGCTTATTTGAGAATCCATCTTTTCGTTATAGTTGTGATGTTTTTATTTGTTGAAAATTCTGCCACAGCCTTTTAAAAAAAATAAAAATATATCGGGCGAAAATTACCCGATACACTGCATATATTTTTTCTGTACTGGTGACATTATTATATAGTAAATGGTTTGACACTGAATTTAAATGCCTTCATGTTTATAATTCAAAGCACGGTCGTTCGTGAACAAATTATCTGGCGTGACTAAGTATTTGAAATTTTCTGGCAGCATTCCACCTTGAGCATCTTAATTACAGCAGTACACAAGTGTACCAATCTGTTTAAAATGTAGTAATTTCTAAGGTCTTTATTTAAACAAGACTGATATGCATACTCAATTGAATTATTCGCTATACGAAAATTACAGGTAATGAAACGGTCTAGTGAAAACGTATAGGCAACTGAGATTCGGTTGCTATGAAAAAGAGGTGCAGTATACCTCGGACCAATATTATCGCTGCCAGAAACATCTAGGCATTTAATACCGAAAGTCTGTCGGATATTCGGGTCCTACGTTGACAGCCTGTCAAACGTTGACTTACATGTATTATTATGTATTATTATATAAATGCATATGGTTATAACTTTAATTTTAAAAAAAAAAAAGTTTTAGTATATAGTCATCATGAATACGACGGGCTTCTTTTATAAGACGAGCAAAGTCTAATGAGCACGGGTAGGCGTTGTTATTTCTCCTCAGGCCATGGGGTAGTCTGCAACGCCACCTCTAAGAGTGGACTGCTTCTTGTACGTTAAAGGACTTGCCATGACACTTTGCACAAAGATGTTGTCCGTGGACACAGTTTGACGACAAATAATATATATTTTAATACTGACCACAGAGAGAGTATAACAAATGATTTGTTGGGGATGGCGAGGGATGGGGACAACGGCACTTTTAATACATTATTGACTGAATCATACTGTGGTGACGGAGGTAAGATACATTTCCATGCACGCACTTCAGCAACTAACCAGACTTATATAAGCCGATGCGTTCCGAACTTTACTTCAAAGCAACGGCGAATTCGATTCGGTGTCACCTTGAAATCTGAATTACAAAGTAGTAAAGATATTTTAATCCTTAACAATTGAATGAACAGTTAACACTAGTGCACTGTGTGGGAACGATTGTTTGAATAAGATTTTAAATTTCTGACTTTCCTTTATATTCAGTTGAATAAAGTCCGTTGTTGTGAAATAAGCCCAAATAAATTAAAATACGATATCTACTTGCTAATTACAGACATAATTCTTTTAATTTATAATTTAACTAAATGTGAATGGCACTAGCGTATATATATATATATATATATATATATATATATATATATATATATATATATATATATATATATATATATATATATATATATATATCCGGAAGAAAATATCAGAATTTTCAGTGTCAGAAATAAAACTGCCTATCTCACTCGGTCATGTTCAAGAATGCATGAATATTTGAAATGTACATTTTGGAAATATGCATATATACTCCCTCCAAGAGTTTTATAATGGATGTTCCCTACAGTACACATTTATCCAAAGTAAAAGTACTGACATTTTAATACACTTCCTTAGTAGATTAAAAAATATATAAAATGTTGTTGTTATAGGGTTTGACGCAATTTTTCAGCACAAGATAGGCTATACACGGCGACCAGTATAACTGGTGGAGGAAGAATCCTGGAAAACCCCCGGAAGAACCACCGACCCACGAGAAGCTACTGGAAAACTTTCTCACGTACCCAGGTTATCCGAGCCTGAGGCTCGAACCCACGCAGACAGAGGTGAGATGGCAGTGATCCGGAACGGTGAGCGCTTTAGACCACTTGGCCACTAGGGGGGCCTAATATAAAATGTAATAATATAAATAATGTATTCTCTTTTGTCATTAAAGTCATATGAAAGCACAAAAAAAAACAGTTGTCACTGTGGTAAAGCAACCTATATTGCATGAATATGTTGTTGTTGTTGTTGTTGTTATAGGGTTTAACGCCATTTTCAGCACAAGATAGGCTATACATGGCGGCCAGTAGTAATGGTGGAGGAAGAACCCGGGAGAACCCAGAAAGAACCACCGATCCACGAGAAGCTACCGGCAAGCTTTCTCACATAACCACATTGGCCGAGTCCGAGACTCGAACCCACGCAGACAGAGGTGAGATGGCAGTGATCCGTAACTGTGAGCGCTTTAGACCACTCGGCCACTCGGGGCCCCTTGCATGAATATGTAATAGCAATATTAACAATTCCAATCAACGGGAGCATCATTCTCAAACGCTTGATAATGAATAATGTTAATAGTTTTGAGCGCATTTTCTGTAGATTTCTCAAATTGTATGTGCCACAAAACACTTTATTGTAATATACATTATTTGGTTTCTCCGAAGTAAGCATACCGCGGTCGTATTTGGTTGTCACGGATCATGAATCTTAACATTTAAACCGCCGGTCACAATACGTCTGACACACAACACGTCCGAAGATTGATATTTACATGCTTGAGATACATTGGTTTAATGCAGAGCTTGACTAGAAAAACCTTGGTCGCAATTCGTAAAATCACGAAGGTAATGCTCATTTGTACGAATGATACTTAAGAACACACTGGCAATGCTCAAAAATATGCTAGTAGTATCATTATGGGTCCTGTAGACCAATCTTACTGATATGGGTCAAAAACTTCTCAACCTCATGACATTACTCTCGCATCACACGCGAGTGTATTATTTACGCGTGTGCGTACGAGCATGTGCTGAGCCTCGGACGAGAGAATCTCCTGCAGGGGCCACCAAGTGAAATTTCTATGAGGTACCCCAGTCAGAATATATCCTGCTGTGGGTTTGCAGGTAGGTTAATATATACAGGCAAACATTTGCTCGATTTTTTACTGCTTGTAAATCAGCTAGCTGTTATGGTGGTTTTCCAGTTCAACCAGTACCATTTTGAACTCAGCCATGCATTTAATTTTATCTTCCATAGCCATCGAGTACAGCTTGGTAATTGTATTGAGACTGATTTGTGCCGCTGAGAAAAGTTCCGAATAAACACGTATTTGTGAAAGTAAACCTAACGAAGTTGTTTTACCTGCGCTGGCTGCGACACCGGGTACTATCGATATACCTCTTACAGAAAATCAGATAGGTGTACCTATGATAATTACTGTGGTTAGAATTCCAGCAACACCAAAGACCAGAGGTGGCAGCGATGTTTCAGCAAATGGCATCTACAACCACACGTGTTTACATTTTGGGATTACAAGTTTACACAGTCGCAACCAATTACTCTTTTTTTTTTTTACTTCTTCAACTGCCATAGGATCGCAGAAAATATCTTCATGGGAAATATGGGGCCCTGAAACGATGTTCTCCTTCTCGCCCAAAAACTGTTACACGGACAATTGCATCCTTTTGATTATCAGTCGAGATTTTTCTCTTCTTAGTTGAGTTAATGCTGACTTAATATAAATGTGAATACAGCCAAGGTCGATTTGTCGGTTAATTCCATTTCATCGTTGTAGAAACAAACCCTGTGTGCTTTTACGGCTGGCTGTGTTTTTAGCGACTGAGCGTTTTTACGTGCTAATACGATGATTCCAAACTGGCCTCGAGTGAGTCTTGGTACAGCAAGGTGATCCCAACTGTCGATTTCTATCTGTCCATTAATAAGATATATTTCAGTGCATTTGAGGGGTTATTAATGCCGTTTTGTAGCAAATAATTGCTGACAAGTGAAGAAAATCACCATCGATGCTGACATTACCGGTCAGTCGACCCAACACTATGTCGGCAAACTCCACATCCTCATCACCGCGTTCAGAATCGATCATTTATATTTAATGTTAATCCAATTTTTAACACAGACGCTAAGATGCTTATGTACACGTCCTGATAAACATTGAGTCCTTCAGTTTGAATTTCATCTGTGGCGACTACCTTTACAGATATTGCATATTTTAAAGAAGTTAGAACATGATCATCTCGATAGCACGTATTATAAATCTCTATCAAGCTAGACAATATTTATCAATATTCCTATTACGACTCACCCGCAATAAAATACTCTTTAGATGAACAAATCCGACCCAGACTCGCTCACCTTAAGGTGTGGCGTTTTGGGCCATGAAAATTATCTAGTTTACCACTGACTATAAATCGACCGGCTCTCTCGTTAATGGGGGCGTAACATTACCGCGATTACAAATATTTCGTCGATCAGTGCCCATGCAATTACTACTGTTGGTGACGAGGGCACCTCAGCAATCTTTGCATCCACGTATTGTTTCATTGCAGCCTCAGAAACATCAATGCAGCGTTTGATGTATGCAACTGGCATACCAGAGCATCTAATTTCCTGGTCATCATTGATTTCGGAAGGCTTCAAAAACAGTATCTTGTGCGTCCACATTAGACGTTTGAAGTTTTCCAGTTTGATCTTGAAAAATCACAAGCTTGGCTTGAAAACTCTGTCAAATCGCTTTGGTAGCAAACTTGGTCAGATCCACATCAGGGTCACGTCGTCGGTTGCGCCTCTGCAAATGTCAACAAACTCTTATAAGCTGGTGAATGCTTGAGTGCGCGCAGTGCTTCAAAAACAAGATGTCTTCATATGGGGCCATCCAGGTTCGTTGTGTGTCTTTAAGAAACATCATAGACGGGCCAGTAATCCTTGTGTAATCGTCACTGTAACGGGCGAGTATTAGAATTGCTGCAGAGACGTCGAAATTGTCGAGAATTGATTATATGTCCTTTCCCGTCAATAAAATATCGTGCACTGCTGAACAACGCTATGTTATCATTGTTGACCAATTCGACTTTATCGTAGGTTCCGTACACGGTGTTGCTGTCACGTACAAGCTTTCCTTAGACTTCCAAGAATGCCTCGCATGGAAGAAAATTCCGAGATTTGTGATGAACCTGAAATTCTATTGCCCCCTGGCGTGTGGCATCCTAGCCTCTTATACATATTATTGATAATTTTGCTTGCTTCGATCTCCCAACACAGGTGTGTCCATGTATGTTTGATACATCGATAAACTGAACCATCTTTTATGAATTCCCGCTTTCCGAATCCGCCCCAATTCAGTTGCTAGATTGGCAACCACTGAATCGACCGTACGCTGTTGACCAGCTTCATTAATAATTTTACCAACCAGAGTTTGGCATTGTTGCTATAGATTAAAGTGGAAGTTCAACCGCCTTTGGTTGTTGAGTCACTAATAATCGGACTCAATCTAGAATCAAATGAACCACTGGCCATCCAGGATTTCTTAACCGATCCACATCCGCTCTTTCGATTCTGCTGACCACTAGCATTGCAATTTGTTTAGCGAGCGGAACACCTATCGAGACAGGCCTGCAAGCACTTTTGGTGCGCCTGTGTGCAATTCCTGGACTACTTTACCGAGATTATTTCTGTAATGAGTCACATGAACGAGGATTCTGACAACACGCACAGGCATTACACGTCCACGTATGACTGTCATTGTATTAAAAATCTGGACGATCTGTAAATGTAAAATTGTATCGTCAATGTCTCACTGTGAAGGTCTAACGTGTGCTCTTCCAGGTCCACAAGGGCGAAATTATGGTTCATCATCCAAAGATTGCTGCATGGAAGATACATGGTTTTGGGAGTAATCGATATCAGATAACCAGGGACCTCAGTCGTGGCAAACCCAAACAATATATAACCATGTGATGCTTGCGTCGTCGAGAATGAGGCTTCATAACCGCAATTGATAGTGCCACAGGTCAGATGATCCTGAATCGTCGAAGTGATCATGACAATGCCTGGCGCGATATGGTAATCAGACCAGTCAGGCCCTGCACTCAAAATTCGTTGGTTTGGGGAAATTTCATTAATATCTTCAGACAAACCAAGATCTGTTCTCTGCAACGATTATGCAACATCAACAACGTTTTCTGGAGGTGGTAGAGCTGAGTGTAGGCGTGTTCGCGTATGAAAGTATATGAGTCTGTTACAGTCAGTAAAGCCATACTGCGTCGGATTTTATCACTGATCAATTCAATCTCGTACGCGCATATAGGAAGCCCAGTAACATTCCAGGTTTCGCCCGAATCCGACGAGAACACAAAGTAGTCATTCGCGGAAAGACCCCCAGACTTCCGCGTTGGATTATTTGGCCAAATTGCGATAAACACGCAACAATTCAAGTACGCTTTTGAGTATGCGGGATTGGCGTCGAAAATAAACGCAATTCTGGTTTCGTCGACTAGATTGTAATCATTTTGGGTGTGTTTGTAATTCATGCTGTATCGCACACTGATTTGGTGTAACACATGAAGTGCCCCAGCACTCATCATCGGTGCTGTGTAAATTATCAATTCTTCAATGAGTTCCTGCATCAACGCGCGAAACATCCTCGGGTCCATGACCTTGTTGTTGAGCGATCGGTAACCAATCGATACAGTCTAATTGATGACTTCTTGTACATTGTTTCCCTCGCAAACGGCCTGTGATCTTCCAGTAATGTCCTCGAATGTCCACTCATGAAATGCTTTATTCATATTATAATCACTTGAGTCCGCTGGTATTTCAACACGATCTGGTCTTACCTGAGTGGTCTGTATTAATAGCTTGTATGGAACTTTTTAAAATATCCGCTGACTACCTTCGTCAATACATTGTTGCTGTGGTGATTCCATCCTTGACGTGTATGCGGGTGATGGTGGTGGAATAAGTTCAAGTGCTTTTCCAACGTCTGTGTTGAGAACTTGGGTGCCTTTTTTGGGTGCCTCTCTCCAACGTGGCCTATGTCTCCTTTGGTTTCATCTAGACCTTCATGGAACCTCTTCATCTGCCTTGACAATTGTTCAATAGCTTTAGTTCTCTTAACAATCGGGCCTAATTTTTCTTCTGTACCCATCGTCTCGGCGGTAGTTTCCGCTACTTTCTTCACTTTCCCACTGTTTCGCGTGTGTTTGAGCAGTGGTGTAAACAGGTGTTCGAATCCCGCTGTCAAATCTTCCAGTGCAGTCTGTTGCATATCGTTGGCACGTTCACAGACACCTATGTAACTGCGAAGAAGGTCCAGTCAAGCCTGGGCTGCTTTGCGGTTTCGGAGCGCAATCACGGCTAATACATCGCTTGCTGTTTTCTTGTTGTCATTATACATTTAACATAGGCATTAAATTGCTTTGTCTAAACTGGCTCGATATTTTCTCCCGATAGAATTGAAAGTTCCGATCAAGTCAATCTTAATGAAACTATACGCGAACGTATTCCGAACCTTACCTAACAAGTGGATGCCGACGAACCAAGTGCAATGAATGTTTGTATGGTCATGCGCGTCAACGACACGAAATATCATTAGCATGTTGTAGTTGTCTCCGATTACATTAGGTACGTTGTGTCAGATAGGTTTTCTCTGGGAAAATATTCTCGCGGAGTTGTCTTGCTGTTCAAACATCAAATCATCGTACACGACAATATTATTATGCTCCTGGTCAAGGTTGTCAACAGCAGGGACTTCATCAGTAGTGGGAAGAAATCAATTGGTGAAGTTTTGCTTTTCAATGATGATGAAAGCGCTTCCGTAAAATCTTTGAGTACATTATAACACGGTTGGTTGTCTGCTAAAAGTGCAAGCATGTACAGCCGATCGCACGTTAACCATCTGATGATCAGACTCAACAACAGTCGGATTTTTCCACGATCAGTCCTACACTAGGAGAAAGAATCGCCAGATGGATCATCATAGCAGGTATGAAGACCGAGATTGCTCTTGGTGGTCGCTTGCGCGTCACTTAGTGGTGGACAAAGTCCACTCAGTGGCGGTAAAACTGCAATAAAGCAAACAGACATGAACATGAAACTCGCCGCGATACATTACAGTCCGCGTTGTTACTGTATAGGTAAAGCAGCTGTTGAAAAGTTTGTGAGTGCATCGATTCAGCGAGTGTCACAGACGCGCCTAAACGGATCTATACACGTTCACCTCTAACATGATTATGACTTCTGCTGTTGGATCCGGGCAATTAATTTCTCGGAGCCGTTGATGTGCTGTTAACAACATATAAGGCGCTGGTTCCTCTTGGACATGGTGGCATACGTAGCGACCAGGATAATGTGGAGCGATTTAACTGTGCATCCGCGGGATCGATACACTGAAACTCGCCAACAGGCAATCCCCCCCCCATATAAGTTCTTTGAATCAAGATACATAATGTGACTGTTAGGGACAACGGGGTCATGTCCATCCACGAGCGGATTGGTCTCGCGAGCATAGCGATGACTCGCCATAGAAATCCCTTCGCAGATACTACGTTCAACAAACAGAGGTTGGACAATGTAGGTGAGTAATTCCAACTCGACCTTGGTTGTATACAACAATGCATTCCAAGCCATTCCCAGGAGTAGTGCGAGGGGCTGAACTGTACCTACGCATAGCTGTATCACGAAACGTCCCTAAGACATCCGCGAGCAGCAACACATCCGTTCTTAAATACAGACTATGGTAGTCGCCAAAATTCTGACATCCAAATACGGACCACACATTGTTCGCGTGTGTGTAGTCGTTGGCGGAAATACATTCGCGAGGCAGCCATGACAGGAAGGCCTCGATGGGTTGCAAGTGAGTTTCAGTAAGCTTGTCCCTCATGCACTCGTACGCATATATTCTTTGGAGAGTGAGCAAGACAAACATGGAACTCTCATCGTCGGCGCCGCCGAATCGACGTGTGATTATTAAACGACCATTACTATCCGATGCAAGGTTGCTTGCCACTTTGTCTAGACTGGAATTTACTAATTGAAGCAAGTCAAAAAAGTGCAGCTTGCACAGCCGAAACATCCTGTATCTTTCCATATTGCATTCAAGGCTTCCACGGCCCCTTGCCATCATACTCACGCAGATTCAGAAGCACAGCGGATTTTTGCTTTCCCGGTGTATATTCGTAGCTGTAGATTGCATGTTCTGTGTACGGCTTCTCTGTATGCACCAGTGATGTGACAGTGACCACGAACTATAGAACTTTCCGATTCATTGCCATCAGTCCAAAAAGCAAAAATCACAGATACAATAATGAGTGGCCGCAAAACCTGCAAATATCAGAGTTGGTTTCAATGGTGTCTGAGGGCGAAGCGAGCTGTTGTCATATCCATTTCGCTCTAAGCTCAAGCGATTTAACAAACACCTCAATGAGATCTTGACCACGATATATTGTTGGCGGCTCAATCGCTGTGATAATGGTGTAGCAAAATCAGCATGAGGCTTGTTCAGTTACTTGCGCTGTATATTCAACGGAATATCCGGTGACGTCCCCTTGTCTACGGGAATGTTCACGCATTCTAAGTCCGTGAAGATAACGTACGGATCTTTCATTTTTCTATGCACCTCGGTGGATTTTAAAACGTTTTTGCCGGGTTCTTATATGATAGTACACTGCGGTTTATTCTACCGAGTAACTCAGTGAGTCGGGTCTAAAAGCCGCATAATGATACTGCTCTGCGAGCGAACTGCGATTCTCTCCCACAAATGAAATTTTCCGTTGGAATTACACTATTATTGGAGACGTTTTTTGAAGATATTCATATTTGAACTTAACCATGTATGTACAAAAATGGATGTAATACACTAAATGGCGTAAGGGGACTTAAAACGAGGTCAAAACACGATGGAAGAAAATGCCAGTTGGGTCCTGCAGTGACAGCGGAAGACAACCCCCTACGAAGTAACTGACAATCTCAACCACCCAGAATTACGGTATATTCATTAAATAACGAGATATCACGTGACATTACATTACTTACATTGTTCTTTATTGTGCATATATCAAAAATCGGGACCCTACAAGGCTTACATACATTTATGCACATGTTAAATTGTATGCCTATACTATTCACCATTAATAAAGACACATGGAAGAATAAATTTTTATGCTGGGACTTGTCTGAATTAATTTAACATGAACAACAAATTGTTTATCTCTTGCGACAACTATCATTTATTAAAGAGGGCATGGAACCCGCTACTCTTGGAATACGAGTCCACTTTACCAACTGACCTAAAGCCTCTACTACACCAGCTAAAGTAAACTGAAAGTAAATTCTCTGAATCTGAAGAAAATATTCCAAAATAAAAATATCTTTTCCAAAGCATACATGAACATAAATGAGAGGCAAAATGTGCTCTGACAGTATCTATATTAGTAATATTTGGGGTCAGTATGACATACTGACAAAGGTAAAAATTGGCTTATGTACAAAGGTCCAGCTGTCAGCTTGCAACACAGACAGGTAAATGTACGGTCAACTGGACTTAAAATTGTCTCCTGTAAGCCTAAATGCATGAAACGGCCCAATCAGCTTATTAGATTAACTGTTTTAGAAGTTCTCTCTCTCTATATATATATATATATATATATATATATATATATATATATATATATATATATACTACTGTGTGGAATTCCTTACTCCTGAGGATACATAATTCAAATTCCCTTGCTTCTTTTAAAATATAATTAAAGTTTTATTTTTTGACTCGCAGGAATGACATATTAAAGCCTCTCAATAGAAACCTTTTTCATTATGTCCATAAATAATATGTCCATGTCTTGTTTGATGAATGTATATACGTACGATTTAAGTTATGCTGAAATGTATGTACCTGTGTATAGAATATTGTTCATATATGTATATGTTTCCCAGTATAGTGACACATATTCATTCATGTTAAAGTTGTATGAATGAGTGTTCGACGATACCTAAGTATGAGTATGATTTTGTATTTTTTTTTTTTTTTTAATTTTAACATAACAAATTACAAAAATTGAGGACTACATGGCAGATGGGTCAGTCGTGACCAAATGTGTGTTATCCTTGTTAATTGTTTATTATTATTATTATTATTATTATTATTATTATTATTATTTGTTCCTTTTGTCATTTTATGTAATCATGTAGTATCATTTTCAACATATCATCGGCAATATGATCCAACTGAGAAATATATCGACTGGTTTACGAGCCGCCCGATTGTTTATTTTATTCTGAGCAAGCTGTACGTGCCTGTGTGATGTGCGAATACCCCACTTCATGCATAATTATCTAAGAATGTAATCGCGGAGAATACTAATTTAAGCTTACCAGGGAGTGAAGCCCCCGGGAGCTCCTGCATTTTATGCGTTTCCAGAGCATACTTTTTTGGCCATCGGACTGTAAAGATAACTTATTCGACTCCAAAATATCCGGTTGTTTCGCGATCACCGGGGTTCTTCAGGATTGGTAGTTGGATCTGCCCCATGTATTATTGTGAACCTGAGAATTAAAGCTACCAGTGCCATCACAACGGTATCCAAATATCGTTGCAGCGGTATCGAGGTTTCACTACAACGTTAAGTTTATTTTGATGCAACGGTAATTTTTTTACGTGTAGCTGCGACAGTTTATTTCGTTAGAAAGGCACCAACTTAACTTTGCAACAATATTTACTTACCGTTGCAATGATATTCAAATATCGATGCGACGGCATTATTCTGTTGTTGTAAAATTTTATTTTTATTGTTGTTATTTTAATTTTTGCCTTGCGATAATAGAAACTAGTGTTACATCCGAAACAAAACTCGCAGTAGCAAATATAATTTCAGTGTTGCGACAGTATAAATGACCGTTACAAGGGTAGTGTTAGCGTTGCAACAATTAATTACAAGAAATATCTTGGCTCAGGTATTTCGCTGGGGGGGGGGGATTTTTTCTTGTTTTTTGGGGGCAACGATACGTGAATATTGTTGCAATGGTTATAAGTTCGAACGACACCAGTATACTATTTCAACGGTACGTATTATTGTTACAGTGACGAAATTTACCTTTACATTCGACAAAATTTAGCGTTGCAACGATACATGGATACCGTTGTAGTGGTGGGTATGACCTTGTTGGTATTTTTATTTTTATTTTAAATTTATTTATATTTGAATTTGGAGCCACAGTGACTGAATGATATGCAAGCCACACTCGTTGTGTTTAAAGAAAAAACTTCACTCCAGTTGCTTTAGCACGACATAACTTTTCACGTGTTGATTTGCAGTTAAACGCCAAACAATCTAACAACAGGCGTTTGCGTTATGGTCGATGATTATACTAAAACGTACTCTGCTTTGTGCTTTTGCTGTTCGGTGTCCGATGGTGTCGTGAACGTGTAACCTTAAGAGTACACAAAGCAAGGCACATACATTTGTAGTCGAAGAGTTTTGAAAGTCATGCATCTGGCCTGGGTTCCAATACATTTCTCAAAGCCTTTCATTCTTCCAACTGAGATTTTACAAGTCTTATAAATTTGCTGAAACAAATAATGTTACTAGTTTAATCAGAGGTGGAAATAGGAGAAAGGGTGAACAGTAATAAAGAAAAATATTAAGAAATCATCAAGTTTGTTTTCTCGCCTATAAAACAAAACTGGTTGTGGGATTATTAAAGATATAACGCATTTATTGTAATTCTTGATGTCTGCTAACTGGTCAGTGAAAATATGATCATTCCAAACCAATTAATAGGAGAATGATTTACAAAATTCAATATGAGTATGACAATTTGAGATGTTTAATGAAACCAGGGCATGATTCGATTTCCAGCACCTCGTGGGCCTGTGGTACAGGGCCCCGAGTGGCCGAATGGTCTAAGGCGATCATGCACACATGTCACCTCTATCCGCGCGAGATCGAGTCGCGGCTCCACCCACATTTGTATGTTAAAAAGCATGCCAGAAGCTTCAAGTGGGTCGGTGGTTCTTCCTGGAATCTTTTGGGGTTTTTCCTCCACCAAATATATACTGGCCGTTACTTATAACCTATCATGCGCTGAAAATGGCGTTTAACCCCATCACACCCAAGAACCAAACAACAAAAAGAACACCGCTTAGTGTGCTCGAATTTCCGATCTCTGTTCGAGTTTGTAGCTATATATGGAGCACGTGAATTACTTTTGCTTTGCAAAAATATTTAGTTCGGTTTCCAGTTGCCATGATAAACACTGGTTGCCCTTCTTATATCGATGTTTTCTCGCTGTACTCTTCTGTTTACTTTAAATGCCACGTCATCTGTTTGTTGTCCAGTTGACAGTGACCAATATACGTTAACTATTTAACTTTGCAGCCCAATCATGACGTTATTTTCAGTAAAACCATTATGACTTCGTTAACCTTCCTATTGATTGCAGGAATTGAGAAATTGCAAAATGCTCAAAAAGCAGTGTGACATTATAGTTTTCCGAAATGACCACTCCACTTCGTTTTATATAACACAATCCAGACTCGTTATTTTGTATCATAGCACCAGATCCAAAATGTACACATCTGGTGCTGCGTTTTATTGAAAGTACCGATATTATATTCTGTGAAATGTTTTGCTTGTTAGGTAGTTTACTGGTTGGTTTGGTGTTTAATGCTTCATAAACACATGAAATGCTATATTATTTTGAGGCATTTTGAGTCCTGTTCTTGGTTTGTTCCTGGCACCTGGAACATACCACAGCGGCCGACAATGCTTCTGGTCGTGAAACCGGACTGCTTACAACGAGCCACCGCGGCTCATTTCGAGGAAATGTTATCGACCATAGCAAAGAAATCTACTGAGACAAGGTTATAAACCCTGAAGTCGCGGGTTCAAGTCCATCGCGCAGCAACGTGTTTTCTACGCCATCACGTTTCAAGATCAATAACAGCATTATCAAGCAGAAGAACACGCCCTTGTTTCTCATTGACCTATGTGGCCGCTGATAAAAAATATAGATAAATTCCGAAATATGCCGAACAGCAGATGCAGATATAAGCAGAATGTTTCCTTCAACGGAAGAGATCTTCATATAGTGAAAAATTTACAAAGTATTTACAACCATAACAAAGCAAGGAAAACAGAGAGGTACAAAGAAAACGCACACACATACTGGGACTAACTTTTGGAAGAAACAAAGATAAATTTCGATTGATGGAGTCGTGCTTGTGATAAGTTTTTTTTTCTTCTCCAGACGTCATTGAATCCTTATTGCATCTTCTAGCCATGTGGCCTTTATATCCGCAGTTCACCGTCTTTTTGTGTTTCTTTTTTATGCTTTTTCTTTTCTTCCATTTTTTATTGTTATCTTATGTGTCCAAGGGCAAAACTTGTTTATGAAAATAAGCCTGCTTCCGATAATGATAACAACCATAAAAAAAAAATGAAAAAACTTCAAAGGTTTTTCTAAACCTATTTATTATTTGAACACCAAGTTTCCATTGTCCAATGAATGTTTCGCACAACAGCTGCAATGGAATTAAACTCATATTATTCACCCCAGGGGAGAAAGTGAATAAATGGAACAGACACAGGCAGTCATACAAAATATCTGGAATGAGACATTTTTCTTCTTCGTGACAGAACGGTTCATGCGAGATGGAAAAATCGTCTTATCCCTCAGATTTGTCGCTCGTGGTAAAGATTAATGTAAAATACATTTTTTCTTCGTCTTACGGTACGATAGCTACAATCCTATTAGTAACACCTGCAGGTAACCTTTTCACAGTTATGCGAAAATATTTAGAAACAAGTCTTTGGCTATTATGATTGACGTATGGGGCATTCTTTGTGGAAGTAGCAAAACATTTAAAATAGATTAGATGATATTAGATTTAAATTGTGTAATATCCAATCCGATATGGTACTGGTACTTTTGTATGCAAGGTGCGAGCTGTAAAACTGACTGCATAATTGCAATCTAAACCATGTGGGATTAGATTTAATATTTAACGTTGCTCAGTCGTATTTTAAGACAGGTTGGTTTTATTGTAAAAAAAGATGCCGTTTTGCAAGTATGATAATATAGCCCATCAACAAGAACACAGGTGTAGGTGATTTATTTAAAACTGTCAATGCTAACATTATAAACACATTATGTGACACAGCGATAATAGTTCTGGTTCTGGTTATAGCTCGGGCTACGGTTCAGTTCTGGAATTGCAATGAATAAATTCCACTAGTGCACCAGGCGAGTTCATTATTTTATCAATTATATATATATATATAAGACGTACAGTTACATAAGATTGTCATACAAAGTAGAGGAAAAATTATTATTTTTAATTTTGTATGTTAGCCGCAAAATTTGGGGATATAATCTAATACTGGGTTGTTTTAGTTATGTTTACCATGTAGATGTCTCTCAAGTAGAATTATATGTCAACCATGTAGCCTGAGCTCCATCTACACAAATTGATAGTGGGTGAAGCATCATTATTTGGCATGATGTCAGGAGCATTTTGGTATGAAATTCTTTGTAACGACGTGAAAATAAATCAAAGTCAAACTTTCACAGTAAGAAATCCCATGCACCCTCTCGCACTCTCAATAAATAACATATATTTCCTAGGTTTGCACTTAAAGTCTTTTTTGTTGCATGAACTGGAACTAAACTGTATCAGGTGCGTACATTGGTCAACCATTCAAGAACTAAATATTAACCATTCAAGAACTAGTGGTCAACCGTTCAAAGTCGATGGTTTTTCTCAGTCTGTCCGGTTGCTAGAACTAAGAAATTTGTTCGGGTGTGGTGAGTTGTTGTGTGCCTGGGCGAAGAGGATGAAGTAGAAGGAGGTGAGTGTAATTATATCCTCACTTTTGTGGACAGAATGTAGCAGGTTATATCCGTCCATCTTTCATTCTGTGTATCTGTGCCTCGTTCAGTCCAGCGGTCGATTCTCCTTACAATGTAACCACTACACGATAAGCTGGGCTGGAGTGATTATTTTCCCAGGCGACTGGGGGCAATATTCTTTAGTGGCGCCCCTACTTTGCTGAAGAGAACAGTTTTTGCCAGTCACCCACCCCCGACCAACCAATATAACTTTTGTGAAGAATAATCCCATTAAACGTGACGAATATTCAAAAACTATTAAAATAGATCCTGACTGCGCCCCCAACTCCCTTTCGCTTGGCACACGGGGTCAATTGCCCCCCCCCCCCTTCTACCGCCATTGTTATTGTTTGTTTGAATACGAGATGAATAGACGACAAAGAATATGTCTGATTCTGGATGCAGCCTTCCTAGGAGGGATTGGTTGGTAATGCGGTCAACCTTGTAACCCGAACTCCACTTCATAATATCGAAAATTTCAGATATGCCGATATTTACAATGGCTTGTATATTGCATTTTGGAGGGCAATCAAAAGAGCTGGGTACAATTTTTGGGTCAAAATAAAAGTTAGGGTACAATTACGATACATTTCAGGATTTGCTATTAAAGTCTTTGCAACGATGTTAAAGGAGGGTTCGAATTTATGCGCAATAAAACGCGCCCTCGCTCCCATAATGACCAAGTCACACCAAAATCTAATTGATTGGGAGAATGTAGTACAACTGACTTGACATATGAAGTTAACTGCCGTTTGTACTCGCTTATAAGTGGAGTCCAACTGCAAATTGAACAGACCAGATCTGCTGTCGCATAATGCGCCAGCAGATCTGGGTCTATGCAGTTTGTTAGGAGTAGTCAGTAGAACAAACAACATATACCCCGATTTTCAAGCACATTATGCTACGACGGATCAGGATCTTTGTTGTTTGCAGTTTGTCACGACTGGTAAGCGAGCACATACGGTTTGAAATTACTAAGTCATCCATTTTTCTTAATGCACGTTTAACTTTATTGCTTAGATGAGATATTATTAGCAATGCCGCGTTTTTAAAACATCAATGCTAGGCTTAGATACATCGAAACCAGATTTTGCTGTCATGAAGCTACAGATCTCCCTCCAGAGCTGAATATTCTTGCACTTTAACGGTCATTTATAAAACCGACTACAGAAAGGTGTTAAACCAGGCCCGCGCTCATCGCTTGCTATCCTTGGGCCTCACGCATCCTAGGGCCGGGCATGTGTTAAACATTTGAAGCTCAGACTCCTGCGTAGATTATAAGTATGCATATTTTCATGTTTGGTCATCACAAGCATTCACTTATAAAAGTTAATATTAGAATATATTTTTTCCTTGGTATAGGGGACTCAATCGGAGTTAAGAAATTTCGATCATTTGATTGGGTAATAAGCACAAACACCTGCACTGTCATTTCTCAAGACGAAAACTTATCGCAATATTTACTTTATTCATATGATTTTCAAGGAGAAAAAAAAATTTTAAAAAATATATAATTAAAGTGCCAAAAGTTGAAAAGTTAAATTAAAAGGTACGAAAGGACAAGAATCGAAAATTAAATTGTTCGGATGCATGAGTGTAGCTCTATTTTAAAAGACATGGATATTGTTTTTTTAACCAAGAAAGTGACTGGTTTTACATCAAGTAATCGCCAAAGCATGGTATACCGAAAGGGTCATACCCACTGGCACCGTTGCATAGGTTTCCAACTATCGTTGCAACGGTATCAAGTTATCGTTGCAAAACTAAATTTTGTTGATGCAACATTAATTTTGGGCCGCTGTAACGATACAAAGTTAACGTTCCAACATTATTTTACACACGTTGTCGTTGAAACGATATTTATAATCTTTGCAACATCATCCATATGCAACAATACAACTGTATTTTCTGTTGCTGCAACGGTATATTTTATCGCAGCAACGGTAATTGTGGTGTTGCGACGATAAAAGTTACTATTATAACAGTAAAGTTACCACTGCAATTGTAAAATAAAATAGCGTTGCGACGATAAACATTACCGTTACAATTATGACATTACTGTTGCAACGCTAAAATATACCACTGCGAAGATGATCTGACACCGTTGCAACGGTACAGGTTGTTATTACACCTTTCGCACACCATACGAAAGTCATCGAAGAAACTAATTAGGTTGCCATCATGAATGGAGTTCGTCTTCTGGTAGATTTCGTTTTCGACGATACCTTATTTCCAAATCCATTACGTTTAAGTTTGTGAAAATTGCCAGTCTGATTAAAATCAGATCTCCACAGTGTTACATGCTGATCCGACAGATACCAATAAAAGTTCATGTTGGAGTGACCATTCCACTTATCCGAAAAAGCATTACAAATTCGTGTTAGGAAGAGTTATCGTTCGTAACGATCTGTTCCGAGTAGATTGTGTCATTTTCAGAACTTTGATAGTTGTGATATGATTGGTGAACTAAGGTCAACAGAACATGGCCCCTTATTGGTGTCCGCCCGATCTCATTGTAGGACGGTGAAGATTTGAGTTCAATCAGATTGCAAAAATTACTTAATTTCGTGATTGTAGTTGTTCTTGTAACTCCATTTGTGGGCACGGGACAGATGAATTATGACGTTGAGAGAAGAAAGCGCGCGAGATTATGAGAGTGAATGTAATATTAAAACTTAAAATATAGCGTTTACACCAGCAATGGACAGCACTATGTCGTTAAAAATCTGTCGATTATATGGTGATTGTGTACGAAAACTGATTAATTTTGGACGTTTGTAATTGTTTATTTGCTGTTGATACGTAATAAATAATGATTACACCAGCAGAGCTAATTGCTTTCCCACTGTATCAAATACAATTCAATTGTTTATGCTGCATTTTGCCTCCTTTTTTAATTCCTTTAGATGTCGAACTAATCATAGACGCTTGCAACAGTGCAATAATTATCGGCTTAAAAGAATAACTTCCACAACCAAGGCATCGATGCATCAAACTTGTACGTTAAGCACCTCATCAAGGACACTACGCCAAATATTTAATTGCACGGTATTTTATTTATAAAACCTCTGAAAGAACTGCATAGCCAAAAAATGTAAATTTAAGGATAATGTTACCAGTATTTTAATATTTGAATAAGATTTTTATGCAGCAAGGAAGTATTTTAAAAAATGTATAGAAAGGTTCTCATTTAAATTCTGTAATATATGTAGTGGTCTAAACGTTGGTAACTTTGACACTAATCGCTCGAATACACCACATTACTCGAATGACTAGTTTAGTAACAGTGCCTAATTAATTTTCTTGTTTTTGACGTTCAGAAACTTGAAATAGCGGAAAATTCCATAGAAAAAGTTTGGTCCGCAGTGATTCATGTATTCCAAGTTTTAAGCGTATTTTATTGTGTTCACGTTTCTAGAACTGCTACCGATTATTTTGTGACATCGACCCATTTTCTCTGTTAGATGTAACCGGGTACACTCTATGCTTGAAGAAGGACTATTTATCCTGTATTACACCTGCGTACGTATGTGCGTATGTACCTGGTTACATACACGCCTACCTACCTACCTATCTACCAATATACACAAGACCCAAACAGAGTCAGAACTAAAAAAAAAGAAACATAGGCAAGCAAACATATAAAGAAGCAAAACAAAAACGGATGTACAGACAAATAGTTATATCACTTAAAATCTCTGTAATTAAAGCTTGAAAGGTCGCAAACAAATATACCAACTAATTAAACTTTAAAAAAATCTGTTCTTCAAGCAAACAACTTACAGTTTTAAAGAGATCTAGCAAATTTCTCAATCTACATTTCTTAAGTGGTTGAAATATCTGTTTTCAGTATTTATTCTTTCTTGCAACGACGTGTGCTGTCAAATGCATTTCAAAGGCAGGAGGATTTTGATAGCTTATCGTACATACATATATACATATATACATACATACATACATACATACATACATACATGCAGACAGACAGAACAGACAGAAAGACACACAGGCTGACATAAAAATCGAAAATTCCGGTAAGAAAATTTCAAAAGCTGCAAATACATGTTCACATTAACGTTTTTTTCTTCAAATCTATCCTTGCAGCAAACAATTTTGTTTATGAACGTCTTTCAACTTTAGAATCTAATTTTTTTAAGTGGTTTTGATGTTCGAACCCGTGTATAGCATGCATCACGCTTCTGGTATTAATATTGATTCTTTCTCACAGCGACCCGTGTTCTCTATCAAATACTTAACATTTCAAAAGCAGAACGATTTCCACAGCTTTATGTTTTGACGGCTCAAGTACTCTCAGCAAACAAAATCCATAAAAGATTTTCTCGATGACATAGGACACGAGACAATTCAAATCCTTGACAAATAATCTTATCTTTCTTCGATGGTCTCCTACTAGATGCATTTACCTTTGGGGAAACAAAACACCCACTTTCCGTCAAACTTAGACTTATATTGTCAGTGTCATGGAAGATTCTTGAAATATCCTTTCGGGTGGGAAAAAAAAAACATGAAGTGTGCAGGGGGTGTTCCCGAGCTTCTTAGTTAGAATACAATATGCGATAAATGGTTTTCTTTAACAAGATACAATGAACACGAATCGATTGAAAATTTAGTGGAAGGATTGTTAAGCAATTTTATAATAGAAGCTTATAATTTTCTCATGATTTCACACTGGGAAAATTATCTAGAGTATGAGAGTCACAAAAAGAAAATGTATAAGAGGAAATGTATAATTAAAATGAATGACCGCAGCGTCTTTATTTAATAGGATCGTGTGTACAAAGTCAAGAACTTTCCCTTGATTTCTTCCGTGTGGAAATGTTGACTGATCAATTTTGGTACACCTAATTTCTTTCTTAGTAGAATGAGACAAAAAAATGAATTTTAATTTCTACTCAGTTCTGTCGAACAAAACAAGGTAGGACAAGAAGCTGGATTTAGATTTGCTACTTGATTATCTGAACTTTTAATTATATAAATAT
>JAECUM010070579.1:0-18763 GCA_016617855.1 Megalonaias nervosa | reverse complement strand
ATCTCCCGATGACAGCTTTAACCTTAACTAACCTTAGCTGCCCACCTTAATTCTATTTCTATCTTATCAACAAATCGGAGATAAAGTTAGGTTAGCGGGCCCATAGACCTAGGATCAATAAGACGTTCGTTATGCTGTACTTCCATATGTTGTCAAAAGCTTTCTCAGAGTCGAAAAAGATGGCAACATGTTCTTTCTTTACGAAGTCATCTCTAATAAATGTTCATGTCTCACAAGATGGTCTATTATTCTTCTCTGTCATCTGAATCCGCACCGAGCGTCAGATAGCAGATTGTTGGATTAGAGATACCAGAGCGTACATGATTTATGATCTGCTTTACGGTTTTGCTAATGCTATGTACAGTTGTTGGAAAGACTGGTTGGGTCCTTTCCAGGTTTGGGCACTGGTATCACCGTTGCTTCTCGTCAAGAGAGAGAGAGAGAGAGAGAGAGAGAGAGAGAGGTAAAAATGACATGCTTACTAACCAACCAACACAATAAGAGAAAAAGAGAGAGGGAGATGAACAAACATTTTGATATTTAAAAATGATCTGTTTTGGAACAAAATTGTTAGTTTATATAAAAAAAACAACCCCCAACCCCCCGGAAAACAAACAAACTTGAAACCAAAGATTAGAGTTATATCTGTGCCGCCTATTGAAGGAATTTACAGTTCTGCCTTCTTTGTTTCGACAGGCTATTGTTTGTATCATTGGTATCGTGTAAGACCGTATAAAAAATCCAGCGAAAAGTATACACATTCCAATATCACAATTCGGATTTCTCAACGTTACTTGGTGTAAGTTCAAGTTCAAGGTTATTAAGTTCTTTATGCTATTCTATTCCACAGATTTCCACGTATTTTTTCCCTTATTGCATGTGTTTGCGCGCGCGCGCGCGCGTGTGTGTGTGTGTGTGTGTGTGTGTGTGTGTGTGTAAGGCTACGGAAAATAAATCACTGGTCTGGTCCCCATATAAGTAGACTATTGCAAATAATACTGGATATAGGCCTACATGTAGGGTTTTATAGTGTATTCCATTATAGCTGGGCGACAACAATTGTTTTGAAAATAATGACTTAAACTTCACTCGATTGCAAAATCCTTAATGTTAAATATTCGCTCGGATCGAATGAATCGCGCATAAGATCCTAATGTATGTATTACATACAAGCATATTTTACTTCTGTGAGTTATTTCGAATCATTTAACTTATCACAAAAGACAGTTCATAGCTATATGATTTACAAGTAAAGACGCACGGTTGGTTTACCATCATTAAGAATGTGAAGAAAGCCGTTGTTGTGTTGTCGCATACCAGTTATCTATTTACCTTGTGAAATTAGTTGGCTGTATCACATTACATGTCCTGACCGCTTGACTCTTTTCTGGCCCCGCATTAAGGTAAAATAAAAACAGCTGAAATGGACACGATTGTTTATCAGCATTCCAGTATTACAACTCACACGTGACGATTTTAGTTTTCAGTTCTTTAAATGCGTACAACAAACTGCGGAGAGTTCTATCAACTTTTAATGTTATTATTTTGATGTTTACAAAAATTATTTATTCATTTTGTATATCAAAATACTCCACACACCCTCTTTCAACATGCACTTTCTCTCTTTCTTTTTTCTTATCTACTCCTGATTATTCTTTTCTTATTCATAAAAAAAAATGATGTTACATATAATAATAATAATAAATTCTGAGAATAATACACTTGGAAAATCAACCAGTCTTACTTTTAATCCTCGACAACAGAATATTAAAGCTTCAAAAGTAACACACACACACACACACACACACACACACACACACACACACATATATATATATATATATATATATATATATATATATATATATATATATATATATATATATATATATATGTATGTATGTATATATATATATATAGAAAACCTTGCTACCATATTCACAATATATTCAAGCCCAAATAATATATAAACTTTACAGACGTTAATTTCAAAACAGTTCTCAAGCTCCAACAAAGATCTGCTCGAACTATTCATGATGGAATGATAACATAGGTGTGATGTATGGTCATTTTATGGGTGGTCTCCTGACCACAAGTGCCAAAGGGCTTTGATCCTGGTGATCTCGACTGACATGGCTTTGATTCATGCAAATGCCGGTAGCTGATTAAGTTTTATTACCAGTGTAGTCACCACTGATCGTTGATCGACAAATAATTACATAGGCTCTAACTTCGGAATGACTTTGACTGTACCGTTATGAGTCTTTAATCATGTTTGCTTAGCTTGGGTTTTCTGTATGGCGAGTTACAAACTGGAATTACACATTTAATGATAATCTGGTGCCAGGATAAACGTTCTCTGTAACTCACTCTCTTCTTCACTCTTTCTTAACTACACGTAGTTTTTACTTTAAAAGGATATTTTACTTATTCATACTACACTGCAATTATAACTGTATGAACTTGTATTTGATATGTTTGTTTCTGTTTTCTTTGACACTGTTCTATGTTTCCATGACGATCGGTAAAGTAGTTTCATTTATAGATACATGTCCATTGTAAAAAGCAAAGATTTCAGGAGACACCGTAGTCATTCGTTTGACCAAATAATCTGGATAATCCAAGTTTGTATAACCCACGAGTTACAATATCCACTAACTTTTGAAAGAAAACACTAAATATAATGCACGAACTACGAGTCGATACTGTAATAATGTATTTTTAACTCCATGGGGATGGTACTAGTTTGTATTTGGAATCAAAACTTTCGATTTTGATGTCATTTTTGTTTTGGACTAAAATGTTAATAAACAAGGCTGAAAGTGAGGTAGAAATGAAAATGCACGGCAAATCTTGATACCAAGAATCCAAGTCATCCAGACGCTAACTTTATTTCCTAAACGGTATTACTCTGTGCGTAAGAGAGAGAGAGAGAGAGAGAGAGAGAGAGAGAGAGAGAGAGAGAGAGAGAGAGAGAGAGAGCTGAATGTACAGGTCCATCTTGTATGTTTCATATTAGAAGGACAGAGTATGCGGACATACAGTTAGTTTGAATGTGACCTGACCTGTTGGAATACGCATGATAACTGATGGTCAAGAAAGTACTTTGAAATGAATAAAGCTGTCAACTGATCACATAAACAAGATCAAACACCATGAACAAGCCAGATAAAAAAAGCTATGATTGTCATTTATAAGTTTATGGTCTGTTTTAAGTAACAATTAAACCGACCATCATTGACACGAGTCACAAAACGTAGCATTTGAATTATTAGATGGTATTCCATTCATTTGGAAATCTTACTCGAAATGTACAAATGCAGCCTCTTGATATTTTCGAGTAAGACGCAAAGTTTAGCAATGGTGTAATAACAGCCCAGATTACGCTCGAAACTGTTGGTGTTGGGCGGGGGAATTCCCATCAAACAATCATTTTTATTGGTAGGGTGTCCCACAATTAAGGATGGGTGGGTGTGGCGGCAGAATTTCTTGCTAACTTGCTTGAGATAAGCAAATTATTGTGACACAGGGGATATATATTGTACACAATGGGATCACTGAACATGCCACTGACTAAAAAATGGCGATAAGCTATCCCAGGGTGCTATTTACCTCAAGTTTCACACGCCAGGGCAACATACGTACCTACTGACATATTTACGTACATATTCACATGCTGACATAGACTGCTTGACAGATTAACTGCGAGATAGAACATAATAGAACAGACAGACAGACAGGCAGGCAGACAGACTGATTGATTGATTGACTGACCGATAGATGGATGGATAGATGGATGGATGGGTGGGTGGACGGACGGACGGACGGACGGACAGACAGACAGATAGATAGATAGATAGATAGATAGATAGATAGATAGATAGATAGATATTCTTAGCAACAAATTTATAATCCCCATAGCACAACTATTAATTTAAAAATTATTTGTACTCTTCCGCAGATGAATGGGGCTATAAGAACAATGTTGTTAGAATACGATACCTATCCGCATCACAATTATTGAGATTTTATTTACGTAAATAATTATCAGACATGCATACAATATAATAAACTATAATACTTCCTTAAACACACAGATTACATTCATACATGCTGACATTTAAACTGTTCGTGTAAAGTTTATATTTTGATAGTATATATAAAAATCACTTTTTGAAAAGAATCAGTTACAAAGGGGTCTTTACAAGCATCCCGAATTGAAACAATACCTCCATTAATAAATGCAAACTTGCCTGTAATGCCATATTAAACGGAAGTCACCTATTTATTTCGTCTGGCTGCGCATCAGACGAATGAACTATGGGATTTCTAGACTGGTTCGTTGCTGGAACAGGGAGGCAAAAGACCTAAAGTTCACACACGCCACTCGTCTGTACGGATCTACGAGTAAATAGTTTATACTGGGTGGTGACAATAAGTGAAAAAATTTTGAACCATATATATCTTAAACATGCACAAGGACATACCATAGTAGCCAGTTTGGGTTGATCCGACCATGGTGGGATTCAAACCCGTACTTTTCTGTCCAATAGTCCAACCAATGAGTCACCGCACAAAACTTAGAAAAACGGAATGCTATTGACAGTAAGTAAAGTGAACAAACAATACATTTTAACTGTCCACCACCTTCAAAAACATTAACAGTTTAATTACCTTTTTACATATCTTTGATCGAGGTTCATAATCTTTTGTCACGAGGTCCATATTCTACTGTCATGAGGTCCATATACTAATATGATGAGGTCCATATTTTACTTCACGAGGTCCATATTCGACTGTCATGAGGTCCATATACTAATATGATGAGGTCCATATTCTACTTCATGAGGTTCATATTCATGTCACGAGGTCCATATTGTTCTGTCTTAAGGTCGATATTCTTCACATCTCGTAGAATATATTGTACATAAAAAAGTAGGAGTCATAGAAAACATCCATCTTTACCATCGTGCTTCACTGAATTCAAAATTAAAACTGAATGTTGTTACATTCACGAGCATCTTAAAACAGAAATTTTGCAACATTTTGCAAAACACGTGTTGGATATAAAGAAAAAACAAAACAAATTAGCAAGCAGGTTGAGATAATCAAACTTTCTGTTGTTAATTTTCACACTTACGTTGAAGAAGAAAAAAAAAAATCTATATAATTGAAACACAATCTTCCCTATTACAAGGTTTGAAGAACATGTTGAGATATGATTTTTGTTTTTATAAGTTTGAAATTCAGTTGTTAACATGTGTTTTCCGGGATATTGGATTAGTGTCAATTACAATACTTTCATTTCAGACACTACGACTTTACACTCTTTCTAGGAGACTAGAAACCAATTATGAAAGGTATCGTACTAACCTTGAGTGAATATTTCTCCAGAATTCTTATTTAAATCACATATTCATACTGTCGTCAGGTTTTCTAAGTCTTATGGCTTTATTTACTATTAGTTCATTATAAATAATGCATCAGTACATTCGTAACTTCGAGGTCTGACCACATCAAATATTTTCAAAACGAGGATTGACCGAGAGTTTGCAAATGAACAATTTTTATTTTCATTTTCATCTGCTCGGTCAATCATGCGGTCAATCCAATAGAAGAACAAACCGAGATAATCGGAATGGATTGTGTTTTCTTTTTTGCGAAGATATTTCGGGCGATCAAAATGGGTGATTTTTCTGTAAATTACTGCGCCGAGATATATCCGAAGCATATTTTTGGCTCGCAGAAATAGTTGAGATTGTTCTGATTTGTATCGAAGGTAATGAGAGATCGGAAGCAAACAACCATTAGTGTATTGTGCCAGATGCATAATGTCTTTAGGAACTCGGAAGGCAGCTTCTTTGATAACAGGAAAACCGTAGAATGCTCTTACCATTAAAACAATTGCAATTCTCCACAAATGATGTACTACACTCTCTTGGAAAAGAACAGTAATAACCAAATAATGCAAATGAGTTTCGAAGATAAAAGAAACTCTGTCGGAGGCATTGGATTTTAACAACACGTTGAAAATATATTCATTGCGGAGGGGTGAATTTTGTCAAGCGCATGTGTGTTATTCAATCCCGTATTTCCTTATTTAAGAATATATCGTTTTTCATCTTCTGTTCCTTCTCTCGTTCCCTGCCTTCCTGTCTCCCTCCACATCATGATGTTCAGATCTTAAAATATGCCACTGTAAACCATCTAGTGTACGCTGACGTAATCAATAATGTGCCATCCAGAAATGCCTAAAAACGAACTCTAAACAGCCAAAAGTAGACTTCAAGTATTACCTTTTCTATAATTTGCTATCTATATGAATCATGGAAACTATCGGTGACTGAACTTACATGGCCTATTGCTGTGTGTCACCCATACAGCATGTCAAACCTGTAATACTCTAAGACAACGGGTATAAAAGTAAGATACAAAAAACTTAAGAAACCCTCGCGATTAAATAAAGTAATATGCTTTTAAGCAGCAGTTTTGACTCGCATCACAATCGTGTTCAAAACGATGGGTAAGTCGGTTGTTGATTACTGTTCATTGTAAACCGAAATTACGTTACAATCGCAAATCGTCTGCTACCAAATTGGGCTGCAAGCTTGCCAGGCCATATAAAAATGTTCACGTTTTAATGTGGAAATAACAACTTTTACAAGTAAACTCAAAATGGTTAAAATCTGTTGGTTAAAGATGTGAAGTCTGTCAAACACAACCAATATGATATTACCGCTACACATGGCCATCCTCGCGGCCGATTAATACGCAAGTATAATTGGCCGAATTAAATGTTGCCCTCTAAACGGGCGACTGAAAATGATGTACCACACCTAGTAATAACTCCGTTCACAGTCGCCCAGTTAGAGGGCAATATTTCATTCAGTGCGTTGGACTTGCATATTACATGGACACGATCGGTAACGTTCGAAAACTGGCTGGCGCTCCTTAAAGGTGTGTGGGATATGGAGTAAAGTTTGGTGTAGGCCTAAAAACAGAATTTCTGAGCTAAACAAGGGCGCTAAAGTTATTACACTAGGTATAACCTGAGATGTCAGTGTCGAGTCTCAAATAAATCGCACGAGAAATGGAAAAAGTGTCCTCCCTTGTGTTATTATATATATATATATATATATATATATATATATATATATATATATATATATATATATATATATATATATATATATATATATATATATATATGGCCAGATTATGGCTTTTGGGGGTCCTGGGCACAGCCAACATAGGGGCCCATAGCTATCCTGCCTTGTCCATAGATATGGTTACAGTACTATTAACAACACTGCCTGTGAAATCAGACGATAATATACGGGGCCCCTTGACCCTCTGGGGCCCTGCCTGTGAAATCAGACTATAATATACGGGGCCCCTTGAGCCTCGGGGGCCCTGGGCACGTTGCCCACTTTGCCCTATGGATAATCCGGCCCTCTCTGTGTGTGTGTGTGTGTGTGTGTGTATATATATATATATATATATATATATATATATATATATATATATATATATATATATATATATATATTGCAAATGTAATTTATAGGTAAATTGGAAAGAAGGATATGAGTCCCTCTGATTATTTGTAATAAATCGAGGCAAATATCCCTCTTATCCAACTGAATATCCATTGCTATTCTACTATCCAGGATATTGTAAGGAGAGGTCACGTGGTGATCTTGTTACGTATTACACGAATGAACTATTACAGCAATACCAGGACTGCCCTTTTAGAAATCATTGAAACTATACCAAGGGTGTAGACAGTGATATGCCAGCGGATTTTTTCACTGCTACGCGATCTAAATTGTCAAGCCAGTATCATACGCCTTAACTGATAAAATGTGTCTTCCGACTGGTTAGTCAGTGATGCGATTCGCACAATAGTTTCACATCGACCCTTTGCATTATAGGTACAAAATATTAAATTAATGTACTTTGTTCAAAGATGGTGGTTGATACATATAATCAAGACATCCCAGGCCTTTTTCATCGAATGTTTGAAAGAAAGATAGACGAAAATTGTGGACATTTTGAGCTGCACTCAAGCCCGTGATTATGTCACAAAAATAATTGATGTCACAACGAATCAATGACCTATCATTGTTCATATCAACGTCAGCAATAGTTTGAAGTAACTAAGCAATGATTTCTTTCGGCATTTTACTGATGTTTGAGAGAGAACGTTGACCTATTTTCGACATATTCTTTTATAAAGATATAGTGTTCACACATTTGGATTGATGTTAGTCCGCGAGAAAAACAACAAAAAACACAATTTACTAATCTGCAAAATATCGCTACGATTACATCGTCTGCGTCTAGGTAAGTGCAACATAAGCGAGTAAATATGATGATATGCAAATATAAAGAATGACATTTACTTATATCAGTTTCAGTTTAATCGAAATAATAATATAACAGAACATATATTTTTCCTCACAGCTTTTCTTTCTCAGATACAAATGGTGTAAACATTCCCAAGATTAGAAAACACTTTCTGAAAAAGTCCTGAACCTTAAATCAAACTATTAATATACGAGGTGATACTATCTCTATGATACATACGGTATGGTACATAGAACATATAAAACATGAATTAACCGTAGGCGATTAAAAGACATTTTGCAAGAAATGCACACACCCTTGAAAATGAACCTAGCGGGGTACTTATTGTGCTCAAGCTATTTTCAATAATCAATGAAAACGGTAAGATCCAGCGCTGGAACAATTTGTCGTCTGCCAGGTATTTTCCATTATAGAGAATATACATTCCCAGAGAATATATGTACCATGTTCAAAACATGTACCTATTTTACAACGCCCAAAGGCTTTTTATTTGTATACTCCAATATGAACGTTATTCTTGCATAGGTAACGGCTATTATTCCGTTGTACAATCCAATACACTGAATGAATTTTAGATCAAAATAAATAACATGACTGATATAGATGTTACAGATGTATACTTAAATTTAGATATACTTGACAGAATATGGATAGAAGACGTACACTTTTGTAAACGGAACAATCAAAATCAAATCTGTGTTCCAATTTTTAAACTTCATTCCAAAGCATCATATATATATATATATATATATATATATATATATATATATATATATATATATATATATATATATATATATATATATATATATATTTGCTACACAGACAAAAATAGAACATCCAGCGAAATTTCTAGAACCAAAGCTTTTTCAGCTTCCGTCATAATCAGGATAATTCTCCACTTGGTGTTTTTTCAAACTTTCTAAATCGTATTCCTGGAGGGGTTGGTCGTGACGTACAACGTCCCCTGATGGCATATGGTTTGTTTCCCTCCTTGCCTTGGACCAAGTTGACTTCATCAATTTGGCACCTGACTGAAGGTCAGTTTGCGGTGCATTTCGAGCATGGGCGATTTGAGCTGATTGATTGTCTAAGTAATATTTATGTTCTGGAACTCGCTCAGATTCTGTGATTATCTTTCCTTGCTTTGGGGCTTTAAGAGCCGATTGAATTTGAACACTGTCTGGTCCAATTTTGGCGCTTTTTTCTGTAGCTAGAGGCTGGTGTGATTTGCAATACACATTCAGATCGTAAGGGTCAGTTTGACTATGGGTAAAATTTCTCAGAGTTAATATCGTCGCACAAACATGACACTTAAAACATCCTTTATGAAATACAACATCTCTCACAGGTCCCAACTTATCCATCTGGTACACTTTCTTCATGCAGTTGTAACATTTATGCTGTGGGTATTTGACATCAATTTGCAGAGGTTTGTTTGTGATTGGTGATGTTAATGGCGACTTCGGATGTTCCCCATTCACGTACATTTGATAATCAGGGGAACGGGGACGAGATGCGTCCGACCAACTTCCGTCTGACGGTGGTGAATGCGTCGGGATCCTGCTACTGCCAGGAGAATTTGGCATTGACGTCGATGATGCCATGCTGCTTGTATCAGACGGTGGCGGCGAATTTGGCGGGGAAGTCTTCTGCTGGCGAATTCTAGCATTAAAATTCTTTCGCCCATCAGTAAGGTCTTCATCGGCGATCATTATTTCCTCCACTGGTGCCCGCTGACGCATTGATGGACTTCTTTTTGGAACGTGCGCTTTCGGAGCAAAGTCGATATTTTGTGTCGAAAGTGGCAGGGAACTGGAAACTGTGACGACCTTTTTGGTCGATAGTCGAAGAGAATTAGGGACGCTTACATTGTCTATTTGTCTACCCCAATTTGGGTCTGTCATCATGGGTTCTCTACCTACCAGTGGAGAACTGTTCATAGCAATGGTTGCGTTCGTATGTATACCCTGACTCTGAACTGGAGAAAACGAGTGGCTGGAAACCGGATATTGGTTGGGTATAGCTCCCGGAAAAGTGGCATTAAGGGGTGACGTAGCCATGGGATGATTAACTGGAATTGAGATGCTTCCTCCAAGATTCGTTATGGGTGCCTGAGCAAATGACGATGGAAAGGTGGGTTGTAACGACGCCGCATAGTAGGGATCATTTTGCGGAACAGTTCCAGTAGGACTCTGAGGCACTGAAATGTATGATGACCCGGGATTAATACCCATTGTATTCAGTTGAGAGGCTAGCTTATGAATTTCTTGTTGATGATGTTGTATTTGTTGCTGAATGTGATGCTGCTGCTGAATCTGTGGTATGGCCGGCAAACTAGCTGACCACAAGGATGAATCTATCATTGGAGACTGAATGCTCCCTGACCCGTACATGTTATAATTATGATTCATTGTTCTTTCTGTATGAAAAACCAAATCTATGGTATGCGAAATCTGAAATTATTCGAAACCTAGTCTCGATTTAAGTCTACAATCATTCTCTTGTTCAAAGAGGGTATCTTTGTATACATGCCTTTAATCCGTGGAATCCTGTCATTGTAAGCAACCGAAACTATATACTGCATAGGGCGTAATTCCAGTGCAATGTATCTCTTCAAACACAAGAGTATTTACGCAGTTAGAAAAATAATTCCATATATCGTTTTATATTCCGTTCTTTCGGTACAGAATCAAGCAACCGAATCCGAGAATTCGAGAACAAATTTCGTTTGAATGATTGAACGAATCCTTCTTGATATAATTGTCCACAGTGGCAATCAATGGTGTATCGATTTAGAAGTTCATATTCTTATATTCTGCAGACGATAGCTCATGTGGGCTCATTTAAATCGAATGTTGATCGGCCGTTCTGGCTCTGTATCTTTGGTCTGTTGTATTACCAGTCACTGGTCTATCAAAAGAATAGTTCTGATGACATGTGAAACGTAATATCCAAATTTGATCAGACAGAACGAAATGTCGAACAATCTTTAAGTCTCCTTGACTTTAAAACATAAAAATACTTCACGAATCGTCCATTTTACACAGTGTTCACAATAATTCTTAGATGTACACTAGATAAAACGCACCAGGTGTTTGTCCGGATTCAGATTTACGAGAAGTCCGGGCTCCTTGAACTGACAACAGATATAAACTGAATACCTCTAGAATAACAAGGCCAGCGATTTTTCCGCCACACGCTCCACTGCACACAGATAATCTCGCGCTAGGACCCCTTTAACGTGCTTAAGCGAGAAACTAAATCCGCTAGCTATTCATTAAAAGAATATTGTATAGGGTGTGTATATTATACACGTAGTATGTTGCATAGGTAAGTTTCATTGATGAATAGATTGGTAGCGAGCCTACCGATCCGTGCAGTTATGTTTTGTGTTTCTTTATTTTGGAACTTACATACTAGCAAATCGCTGTGGCAAGGATCTATCGAGGTGACAGTTTCTCGACTATATGCAAATCCATGAAAGTGGCATTTAATTTTAATTATGCTTCTCGTCTCGACGAGAATGTTCAACTAACCGCAGGTGGGAACACTTAAGAAGGGTACATGCATTCAAACTAACTAACGCCTCCACGTGTAGCCTAATTAATCTGAATACTAATCGCCTTGGTTATATGCAGGATTTAGATTAAAATCGATTATGGACTACTACGGTGTATGGACTATCGTGCATGGTTTCAGATAATTAATCAAGTGTATTAATAATTCAAAATTCGGCTATTCAGAAATCGTTCGAGCGAGTTCGTGTATATGTGCAGACTTGTTAAGTCAACGTTAATTCATAGTAAGGCCTACTTGAAAAGGATCATTACATGTTTTTGCGGCGCATCCAGAATTTGTTTATGGAAGATTCTCTTTTTCAAGAAGAGAATGGTTAATTTTGGCTTTATACGTCTAAATTTCCCCGTTGTTTCTCCTCTGTTTTTAAGTATTTCATTGAAAAGGCGAAAGTAGGGTTCGACTGAATCCCTCGAACCCCTTCTAAATCTGCCACTGCATATATTTAAATGGAATACGCGTTTTGAAGAAAGTTTCGATAGTTTTGGTTTTTACATTTCGTTTAAAAGAAAGACACATGACTAAAGAAACCAATCTTACACTCCTTGCATATATAAATATTAAATTTAATAATGTCTTATATATCTGTTCATTACATAAACTTTTGTTTTCTTTAATGTTTGAAAGGAACTCGTCTATGTTCGTAAACATGGAGTGCTTTGAATAGAGAATTAATCGACTATGCAACTTAACTTTGGCATTCATGGTGTTACAGGTCCAGATTCAGAATGCCCGACAATTGATTCTTCGGAGGAGAAGAAATAAGAAGAGAAAAAAAATCAGTGACGGGTAGATACAACGCTACTTACTCTTACAGGACACACGGTGCTAATTGTGTGGAAAAATGGGAACCAGCCTGGAAATGGGTGAACATAAAATACAGTATGTATGGGTTTGGATGGCCGGGATTGGTTAATAATGTAAGTTATGTTTTAGGAAAAAGAATCTTTTGAGAGCTTATCCTAGTTGTAAGTGAAAAAGATACAGACATTGTTTTATTGACTGAATTTCAGTCCTTTAACAGTCTTGAGTTTGGAACACTCATTACTAAAATTAGCACCTGACTCTTTGGTGCGGAATTGAAAGCACATGTTTCAAACACATGCAGGTCCAGAAAATGCCGCGGCTCATATCCTTTCCTCTACACAGAAGCTGACTTCCAGGTTTCATCTATACTGATAAATATAGGTTTGATCATGAGTACTTAGAAGTTTTAAGTTATTGAATTTTTAATATCATAGTGTTTGCATAGGTTTACTATGGGAACTGAATTAGTACCGTGAGTCCTACAAGCTACCAAACCGCGATCGATACTAGACCAAAGAGGTGTAAATATATCTATTACCCTAGCCTTTTTACATCCGCCGTTTCAAGTTCGATTTCCTATTCTGTGAAAACAGGTAGTTACTCAGCTACGATCAATGATTTTCTTCAGTTACTCTGTTTGTTTTTCTATTCGTAGTGATCGCACCCCTACCCCATCTCCCATTTAAGGTAGCACATGAACAGTTAAACATTCACGAAACAGTTTAGCATAGATTTGTATACAGTCATCTCAAAATAGATTCAGATTACGTTCTAAAGTTTGGATTTTTGACAATATAAACCATATCCTAATTGGACACAAAGTATCAACCAAATGTCATGATGAAACATGAAATGTAAAATATTTGAAATACATCAGGATGACTAGTGTTGTTTATTGTAAGAGATTACGCCACGGAATTATGGATAATACCGTGAAAAACTTCATTAGACTGATTATGAACTGAGGATATTGCGAACATATTGTTACCACTTTTGCCACCTATTTAAGAAATCAACGATTCTTTTCTTTCCCGCTCGTTTCCGTCAATGCTAAGCATATGGATTATGATCTTGCGCATGCGTACATGTGTTTGTGGGTGTGTGCGCATTGTCTGCTACAGTGAAAGGTTTAGCGCCTTTGGACACAGCAGTGGCAATTTGTTGAAGTTCCAAACAGCCTAATGGGATGGAGACGCGGAACGAGTTGGGAAGATTGTTTGAAACCCGAGACAAGCAGACATTAATGGGGATGAAGAGAATACAGCATCACAGTAGATTATGTTCGTACAAAATATGACATTACGATATCACACAGTGTTCGTGAGCACAGAGTTACAAATTGCCATTTATCCTACAGCATCACTTGCAATAAAATCACTCAAAGCTAGCCATTGTCTTCATCTGCATGTATGCACCGTGAAACCATAAAAATGAAACAGTTCTCATTTGAGCAGGACCCAACGTTTAATATATAATTACAATCCTTCTTTCAATAGACTAAAGAGACAATTTGCGTCCTTAACAATATTTGTTTTTCTGTTCACAAAAGTTTTTAAGTCAGGGCGCGAGCCTTTTACAAATTTAGAAATCCAGTTGAAGTCAGATGAAGTCAGATGAGAGGCAAATAAACATAATATCGTTTGGTTTGCTTAAGTACTAACAATATATTAAAACAAATAATTCTGAAAGCTTCAGCCAGGCATGTGAGTAGTTCAGTGTGGGGATTATGGGTCATATCATAATTATATAGGCGCCATAGGTTTAACTTTGGGATACTACTTGGGGGCAAAAGTGTTTATTGGGTCAAAAGCGCTTATGTGGTCAAACACAAACACACCACATATTATCACAAATAAGGGTAAGCAAGTATTTACAGACATAACACTATACCCTTATTTACAAACACATACTATCACACACAAGGACAAATTAATGTTTATAGACACACTACTGTAATCTTACTCACACACACACATACACACACATACACACACACAAACACACACACACACGTGCACTAGGGTAGGAAGTATTAATATACACTAAAGGATTAGCACAGTTTACTGGAGAGGAGAAAGTGACACTAAGTAACGGCTCCTGTTCAGTATTAAAGCATGTCATTTAGTTTTAATAAATAATAGTACCTTTATGTTGTATTGCAATGCAGATTTAGTTCAATCATTGCTACCTTGTGTGGATAGGCCTGGTTTTTTGTGCTTTTGACCACTTTATATTATCTATGTTTTGGGTTAGTTTTAGTCCTGTATAATTGTTGGTGCAATTGCTAACCTTATATCTTTCCGGAGTTATTGTTCAATCAGATACTGTCGGACCTGATGGTCTGTGATCTGACCACCTTATACTCTTTTTAATTTGAGGTCAGGTTATTGGACCATATGGTTGTATCCAATTTAGTAATTCTACTATTTCCACCGTGTGCAGCGGGGCCTGATGGTCTGGACCTAGGACCACTTTATATCATTGATTTTTGGGTTCAGCTTATCAAATCCTGTGTTTTGTATTTTTATTAGTAAACAAGTCTAATGCCACCTTGTATAGCGGTATCTGATGGCCTGGAATTAGAATCATCTTAAATGGAATAACTTTTAGTTCGGCGAAAGTTTCTTTGAGTTTCTTTGAGTTATTGATTTCCCGGCCATTCTCAGTTACCAATGTCTTTTTAAGGAAGAGGTAAAGTTTGGGGGGTTGGGGATGGGAGGGGGTATTTTTTATAATAGAGGGTGCATGCAATTTTATTACTATGGATATAGTATAGATTACTAATAGCGATCACTGAGGAAAAAGTGAACTGATTTAAGATTTATTTTGTGGATTATTCTTTAGTCGTCAGTGAGTGGGTTACTTGGCTCTTTCGCCCAAGGTGTCTGGATTGGTTGCACCCTGCCCAACAGTTCCCCTAATGGGAATGATATACTAATTTCGCCCCCGATGCGGTGTTCCCCCTTTTCTAGTCTAGACATGAAGAATTTCCATGGTGCTGGTCTTGAGTTGAAATATTTATATCATATTTTTTATGTATTGGGGGGGGGGGATTATATTTTCTCATTTTCCTATTGCAGCAAAGTAATTAGGATATTGTTATTTATTTTGTTGATATTTTCAGCTCCTGGTTGAAGGAATTCTGGATAACCTAATGGGCTTTTGGATTTGTCTGCATGTTCTGAAACGTTTTCCTCTCTTAGTTATGTTTGGGGCATTCGTTGATGATGAGGTGGAGAGTAGCTGGTGTTGGTCAATGTCGGCATTTGATGTCGGCTGTGTTGATGCTGGGAAGGAACCTACCAAAACTGCCGGTTTGAAGATACTAATCTTAGATTCATGTGGTATAGGTTTGGATGTTGCTTGACGTGTCCGACGAGCAACAGGAGCATAAATCAGTTTTTATGTGGTAACTTTTTTCTTGATGTTTTTTTTTCTCTTCTTGTTCACTTTGGTAATTTTCTGAATAATATGTCGACGTTATAGTTTTGACACAATCTTTTATTTCGTTTCGTCTGGGAGTAGGGGAGGGTGTAAACAAGAAAGCTGCAATCTGACTAGGTAGTGTAGCAGGTGGGATTAGAAACGCTTCTGGTGTATTTCGTTCTTCTTTCATCCTTGTGGCTATGTCTCTCTTGGTGTTTTTTGGGTTCACTTTTCATCATCGTCTTGAAATGTCCTAGGGCAGCTTTAATTGTTTCGACTTAAGTTCCTGGTTAAAGAGCTGAAGATTTTGCATTACATGTTCGCACCATTGCGATTTTTCTATTTCTGACGATGTCTTTGGCATAGTTAGCCACATTTTTATCGAAGTATCGATGTGAAGAATTTTCCAGTCACGTGTATCTTTCCAGTCGTACATTTGTTGGTGTACATGTATATATTTTACTCGTTAATGGCCTTTTCTACTTAGGTACTTTTATTGATTGTTCTAGTTTTCTTATTTCCGAGTTGGATTAATTTTCCTTGCTGTGGAGTCCATTTATCAGTTCTTCTATTTTACTTCCTTTGTTGACACCAAAATTCCTGAATTTTTTCTTTCATGCCAGCAACTATTTGATTTGTCATGCTGTTATAGTTGTTGTTGTTGCCAGTTAGTTCTTTTAGTTTCAAAAGTTTCTGGGGTTAATGTCTTCAATTTTTATTCCTACTTGTCACGTACCGTTCAATGTTTTTCCTCTGTTCGTACTTAATTGTTACAGCTTGTTTACGCATTGTACAATATTTACTTGTCAAGTAGAGTTCATGGAGGTATTTGTTTCCACACGCAAAGCTATGTTTTTGAAGTCTGTTATTTTTCCATTAAAGATATCAGTGTCCGCATTAACTTTTATGGACTCGTTTTAGGAATTTTCGTATGTATGCTCATCTGGTGGTGACGGTGTTGAGGTCTTCCTGGCTGACTCTGTGATGATGACGGTGGGAAAGCCCACATGGCTGCCTGTCTGGTGGTGATGGTCTGGAAGCCCACCCGACTGCCCCTGTGTTAATGGTATTAAGATGTTCAAAATGTAAATCAGTACCAAACAGTGATGAATTGGTATGATTGTTCATAAATTCTTTAGTTTTATTGGTAGTTTTAAATTAACCATTAGCGTATTTCTCTTTATTTGGTATCTTTGTTTTTGCTGTTTAACTTTAAGTTTGGAGAAACGTGTGCGGAATAAATAGCGTTTTTCTCTTCCCTTTACCTTTTTAAATATTAAAACACATGTAAAATGGCAATGAATATAGGGAACAAATTTAGTCTTTTTGAACATTAAGATAAACGTTTGTGTTTACTGGCGACTTCATTGTAAACCATACTGGAACCATTATAATGACTTCAGGAGTAGTCAGCTTAGATAAGTCGATTTCAGACCTGCTATCGCAGGATCTTCTAGCCCGACAGTCACTTTTCTGAGTGTAGTGTTTGGTGTTGGGCGTTATATCTGCGGTTTGTGTTTAGGTATGAAGTTTGTTTTAATAGGTTCACCTTGAATGATCGCCCTGACATTTAAGGCATCCATGACAATTATTTAGTCATGTGAACCAAGTGATGCTATTGTATGTTCTAGTATGGCAAACGAGTTTGGAAAATACGATTATTCTGCATGAGGAATATGTGTATTGTAAATGAAAAAGTCCAAATCCCACCAAAATACAATGCTAGGCAGTTGAACCACTGCATAAATTCATGATTTGTTCCTTTTTATCTCTACTTTGAAAGAGATTTTGTTTCTATACAGCAACAAGTCCTCATGATAACCTTTTATTCAAGCACTGATTCTATACTTAACACAATACTTAACAAATGGACCGTAGCCTTTGAATACAATATCTGTGTAACTATGTGCGATATCGTCAGTACACTATTTTTTATAACAATATGGGATATTGTCACTACACTATATTTATAGCCATGTGCGATATCGTCAGTACACTGTTTAGCCGTGCGCGATATTCTCAGTACAATACCTTTATAACCATGTGCGATATGTTCAGTACAAGAGTTGTATAACCATGTGCGATATTGTCCTGCAGAGAAATGAAATCATATTTCCGCAAGTTTTTAACTTCTCGATTCTCTAGCATTCTATAAACACCATGATATGATGGCAGCAAGGGTTGGATAAGTGCCCAGGTTCTGCATATTCAGTATCTTTTGTCATATGATTATATGCAGTACTACGTATACACGAGCTACAATATGTATGTATTGTGATTTAAATTGACATTTTTGTTTTCGATACTGCGGCCACGTTTTATATGACATTATGTTCCAACAGCTGATTTATAATTCGTATTTCTCATCTGCGTACTTGAACTGTACCACGCATAATTGTGCACACCGCATATGCAATATAATTAAATCGCTGATAAATTTACAGCACTACTACTACACCACACATACATACATTCATTCATACATACGAAAGTACGTAGGTAGGTAGATACACACATACATACATACTACTAGTACAACACACACACACACACACACACACACACACACACACACATATAT
>JAECUM010070577.1:0-10021 GCA_016617855.1 Megalonaias nervosa | reverse complement strand
GTGGCATGATGCCCCAGTGCTAGACATCACTATAAACTACCACACTGCAGACATCATAACGATATGACTGAAACATTGTTAAAGCTACGTTAAAAATCCAAATCACACACACTTTCCCATTGATGTAATGGAGACTTAGAATATTACTTTTCAAGCCTACATATGTGATAATGATAAATAAACACGAATCGCTAGTAGCAATATTTACAGTGTTTGTCCCCATGCATGCTAAATGGGATGTCACCTAAACCTCATATGCAGTCTGTAACTTTAGAAGTAAAAAATCTTGACTGATTTAGAAGTTGCGTATCAAATCAAGATTATACAATTCCTATGTCTTTATTATTGCATTTAAGTCGATTACTAGATGTGTGTTTCATAAATTTAATTTTATAAATTTAAATCAGCAACGTGTGAAAGAAATATTCATTACAAGATGTATGACTACATATGACCAATCTGAATTAGGATAAGCTTGTTACGTAAAGGAATTTTCGTTTTTGCAGCTAAATATCTAAACGTAATGAGCAACGTCGGCATGTGTATCGTTAAAAATGAAAATGACGTAACATTCCACGAACATTTTATTCTGGCCCCTACATTGCTTCGTTTCATCCTTGTCTGTAAAACAAAGACATGCATTCCAATGCCACATTGAAAGTTTCTAATTATTGTAGATATCCTTTCCAGAAAAGAAACACTAAAACTTAACACAAGAAACTATTACAAAGACGCATGATCTTCATAAAGTTTTACATTGATTCAAAACCATACATGTTGTAAATAGGCACAAAAACTTTTCAAAACTTTAGTTATAAATCGACAGCAGTTGTGTATCTGAGATTAACTTGTTCATTCCGTCACTAATTTAACCATTTGTTCATTACTTCACATCTATTGATTCATCTGAAAGTGTGTTTTGCAGTGTGAAAACCTACGTTGTACTTGATATACGTATACCAAAACCCAGACGTCTATGTTTTCAGTCAAATTCGATTTAATTTGCCAAGTACACTTTCCGTTATTCTGTCTAGCTATGATATTCGTGGGCGTTTGTTTTTGTTTTTTTTTTTACTTTGCTTTTTCTTAACAAATTAAACTCTGATGTGAACCTAATGTATACGAGTTCTCAGTCTAACAGTAGAATATTTAGATATTACGTGCCAAAAATAAGTATGAAACAAGAAAACAAGAGACTTTAAAATTTCGATAAGGATTTTATTCAGTGTTTCATTCCGATAAAGTTCATTTTATTTTCATATTCTTCTTGTTTCTAAAGACTAATATTCTAAAACAAAATGCTGCAACGACTCATTTAGTTCAGAGGTGATTCCTCCAAACAAAGCAATAAATAAAGTCATAAAACTGCCACATTTTCATGTAATATTTCATACCGTTTATCAGAAAAGGGGGAGAGGGTAGCAGTTGAAAGATCTTACTTTTAAAATGCCGACCAAATGACAGGAAATAAAAAATTCCATCTAAATATGAATTAGAATCTCTTTTTCCGAATAAGATTATTGTAATAAACTACATTCAAAATTTAGCTATTCTACTTCCACCTTTTTCCATTTAATGACGCCAATAAATATTGTACAAAAGTGATTGTTGTAGGGCTTTGCTTGATTTCGAAAAAGATCTTTATATACAGCCTAATTTTATGTACATTTTTCTTTATCCATTTATTCATTCATTCGTCTGTTCTCTCCTCCAAAAAGGATTTCACATAAAGTTGATTTTTAAAAGAACCTCTGTTGTTTTCAAAGGGATACAAAACAGAAAGGTGTTCAAATAGCGCATAATTGAATCTTTAAGGTACTTCGCTTTAAAGGCAGACAAACTCGTTATCAAAATCTACGGTTCTTGACTGATATAAACGGTGTCACAAAGTGTAGGGGCATGCAAATATTGACAACAGCTGTGTGGAGATAACGCCCTTATGAACAATATGCATTGATTCATTCATTCAAGAATCCATTCCTTCGGGCTATACAATACGGTGGAAAAAGAAGGATATGAAAGAAAAACGAGTACATCCGAGTGCATTTTATATGGGTGCACAAGGAACATGATATCTTGTTGTTAAGTAAAAGGGAATATTTAGGCAGATGCAGGCAATAATTAGCCTTTATACCTCTTGCACTATGCACATTTTGTGGAAGCTCATGCAAATTGTTTTTCAAATCCATCCTTGTTGCTTATTATACAAACACGCAAACACGGAAATGAATATTCAAATGCGACTGTTTCATGTTTTCAGTGACAATCAAGCTAAAAGAATAGACCTCGTCCTCTATTAGAATATGCATTTGCTGTTGTAGATGAAACGTAAAATCAAAATCTATCTGAGTTTATATCTCTCGAAACTTCCAGGTGCGGAGTGACAATAATCGCCCTTCATCTTAGCAGAGAATGTAACCTCCCTCCGTAGGAAACTACATTTTGGAAACAAAGAGTGCTATTTGTTACAAAACTGCAACATAGTTATTGCAGGCGATTTATATATACATAACGACCATGTTGACCTTTTCAACCAAACTGCGGTATAATGCATATAATACATGTAAAGTATAATATCCTTATTTGGAGAAAATGTTTCTAAAATAAAAAAGAAGATATAAAATTGCAAAACACTAAATATTTGTTAATCTTCCAACACGGTCGTTCAGTGTGCACCTACGGTGTTTTCTGTAGAAACAGATCTTTCAATATTCATTTCACATTGTAAAAGACCTTGCATAGTTTCAAACAAATACGGTTTTCCTCTCTAGCAATAAGTAAACCAGCACACATTAGCAATATAGTCCTGTAGTTGTCATCTGACATCAGGTCCCGATGTATGTTGTTAGGAAGAGAGATTTATCTTAAGTTATGAGGCTGCATAGTTTGCATGCATTCTTTAAAATGTTAATTTTCTTTTAAAATTCGGTAGGTTAGTTAACATATGAGCTCTATAAACCCAGATGCCTTGTTCTGTAGTGAAGAGCTATTAAGTAGTACAGGTAATAAAAGAGCAACCAGTATAATATTCGTCCATTCTTAGCAAAACGTGATTTTGAGAGGAAGCGTAAACTAGCAATTATTGACCGACGTAAGACGATGCTCAATGCACCCCAGACGCAGAGTCGTATGACAATTCGCTTTGCAGTAAGAATTGTATATGCGCAAAGAGTGGAGTGTTTACGCTCTCGCATCATTTGAGGGTAGGTGTTGCTGAATATCAATGGGCAATGCAGATTGGGTCCTCGTATCAAAGGATCCCTCTTACGATTTCGGACTTATTCCCATGCAAATACTATAAATGAACAATTTTGGATAACGCCGCCGCCGTTGTCGCGAGCGCTGTATTAATGTTTTTGATACATACCATACCTGCTTATACGAAATAATGAGCACGAAAAAAACAATGAAATTTTTTTATAGTTCTTTTCAAAAATCAATGCACATTGAAAAGGCAGACACTGTTCATGGAGAGTTCGGCCTGAGTGGGCAACATTGAATCATTTAGTTATTTATTTTCTTAATCCTTCATTGATACCAAACGGTTTTCAAAGTACATTAAGCAAATGCACTGAACGAAACCACAACTCGATTCCAACTTCTTGTTTCTCACTCAAACGCATTATGTTTGTCAGGGAGACATTCGACTGACCAGTATTGACTCATATTGTGCCAATGATTATTAAAACAAAAGAAGATTAATTTAATAAACCAACCCTTTTTTGGAAAGGGCCTTGAGAAAGGAAAATATTAAAATAGTTTCTGTACGCTCCTTCAAATTGTGTAACGCTTTAGGATAAAGACTTTCAAACTAGATAAAGGCTTTTAAACTACCAAAATGTATATCTCCTTTTCATCTTAATGGTAAATGGGACATCAGTAAATCTGAGCACTAATATCTAAAGTAGCTTTTAAAGTCAATCATTCCTAGTGCATTTTACGCGACCTTTCAACTCAGTCTTACACATTAATTTGAGAGCTTCGTATATTCTGAACCGATCCCTTTTGCCATAGTAGGGGCGTGAAGTTGATCGAATAAAAAAAAAAACTATAGCGCATATCAGTGCAACAAATTTAAAGCAGACATCTTTATTGAATACTGAATGCAAATGATGCGGGAGGTCGCGGGTTCAAACCCCGACCAAGTCATACCAAAGACTTATGAAAATGGTACTAACAGCCGTCTCGCTAACCGCTCAGCATTAAGAGGTGAGCGTTAGGACTGGTGGGCCTGGAGTCAGGATAATGTGGCTGGGTGGGACATCATGCTACATGTCTACAGCATGATGCCCCAGTGCTACACATCACACTGCAGACATCGTGGCGATACGACTGAAAATTTCTTATAGCTACGTTAAACATCCAAATCACACACACACACGCACACACACACACACCCCCACACACACACATGCAAATCCTAACTTAACAATTATGGATAACGCTGCCGCCATTGTCGCAAGCACTCATATACGTATACGAAATAATGCGCACGAAAAAATGAATGTTTTTATAGTTCCTTTCAAACATCAATACACATTGAAAAGGCAGACACTGTTCATGGAGAGTTCGGCCTGAGAGGGCAACATTGAATCATTTAGATATTCATTCACTCAATCCTTCATTAATATCAAACGGTTTTCAGAGTACATTAAATAAATGCACTGAACGAAACCACAACTCGATCCGAACTTCTTGCTTCTCACTCAAGCGCATCATGTTCGTCAGGAAGACAATCGATCGAACAGTACTGACACATATTGTGCAATGATTATAAAAGAAAGATTCTTTTAATAAACCATACCTTTTGTTGGAAAGGGTTTTTAGAAAGGAAAATATTAAAATATTTTCTGTATGCTCCTTCAAATGGTATAACGTTTTAAAATAAAGGCTTTTAAACTATATAAAGGCTTTCAAACTACCAAAATCTATATCTCTTTTTCATCTTAATGGTAAATGGAGCATCAGTAAATCTGAGCACTAATATCTAAGTCTAAGATAGCTTGTAAAGTAAATCATTCCTAATGCATATTACGCGACCTTTTAACTCAGTCTTACACATTACTTTGAGAGCTTCGTATATCCTGAACCGATCCCTTTTGCCACAGTAATGACGTGAAGTTGATCGAATAAAAAAGCTATAGCGTCCATCAGTGCAATAAATTTAAATTTATTGAATAATGAATGCAAATGACCTTTGTAGTTTTAAGCATATTAACCGTAAACGTTTAGTAACCCCGGATGGCCGGGTGGACTAAAGCGCTCGCCTTTACGATCACTGACACCTCACACCTGTCAGCGTGAATTCGAGTCTCGACTCCACCATTGTGGGTAAGTGAGAGAGCTTGCTAGCAGCTTACCGTGGGGTCGGTGGTTCTTATCGAGCTTTTCCCGGGTTCTTCATCCACCAATTAAACTGGCCGCCATGTAATCCACAACAACAACAACGTTTGGATGCTGTCATAAATCAATCCTATATATTTGCATACGGTGAATAGATCTATACATGTCGTTTTGTTGGCTACTTTGTGGTGTATGTAAAATAAAATGGAACCTTTGGTACAATTAAAGCACGAAATTTGATTTGGGCTCGATCTGTCAAGTATGGCCGATACGGTAAAATATTTTTTTTATAATGTCAAAGAGTTAATTTTTGTCAGTAAATGAGATCATCAAGTTGAGTTGAAGTAAACTTACGAGTGGGCTTATAAGATTAGATTAATGAGTATAATTAGTAAATGCTGGATATATTTCATCTTATGTCACACAAAATGTGTGGCTCACCTGGCTGTGGAAAGTAGTTTAACTAGGTTAGTCAACATCTGGGTGTCCTAGCCACAGATACAAAGCGACAGAAACGTCAAAATTATAATGCATGCAAGCGCCAAGCAAAAGCCTCCATTCAGCGCTCGCGTTCCTTCAAAAAAAAATTAACAGGTACTGCTTCAACTGAGCCCCGCCCATACACTTTGTAAATGTGACACCAAGCACGTAGGTGTGCAAATGTTACTGTTTACATAATTAATCAACGATAATAAAGCTCAGCAGACAACACTATTTTCCAATCTTTCAATTTGATATCACAGTTCCAGTAACAGGGTACATGTAAAATATAATTCTATCAGCACAAAGAATTTTTTGATTAATGAATAAAATTCGGGGCTTATTTTGTGGGGCGGATAGTGACAAATGCGCCCAGTTTAGCAGTTATTTTGAGGAATGTGGTTTATCAGGCAAACAAAATAATCGATCGGCGTTTTCTCCTCTTGCAATTTAAAACTTAATCTGCCTCACCCTGCTACTGTAAAATGAGAAGCATTATACAGGATATTGAAATGTCAACCTTTTCACATTTTCAAAAGTAACAGAGCTGAAAAGAAACGTAATTTTTACACCTTTAATTTTATACCTCTAATTATGCGAGAAATTATATAAGTGCATATCAGATTCAAATATCGTATTTATCTTGAAAAATAAACATTTCAAAGTCTTTCTATTAAACAAATGTCAAATTTGGAGACCGTTCGCTTCATAAACTTCACAACCCATCATCTTCTTTTAATGTTATTTGTTTCTTTTCGTAACTGTAGCATTAAATATAAAGCGGTCTGCCTTGTCATACTTGATACAGGCACACCATGATAAAGTTTTTCAATAGAAGACACAGAAAAAGCAAGATGTGTTAGGCCTCTTAACGCAATAATAAATAAATAAGAACTACTTTGTACTCCACGTCTTTCGTTCCTAGCATGTGGTCTCAATCTCGAAGACTAAATCGAGACCGCAAGCGTCCCTGGAATGTGACTATACCTCTTCTGTTTAAATTAATTTTTGATTTTTGGAAGTTCGGTAAAATATGCTTACGAATTACATATAAATGTCAATCTGTAATTAAGAGGTATTACTCATTTTAGATGAGTAACTTCTTTTTACGTTTCAGCAATTAAATTTGTGCTTTACTTAAGTTGTAGCAATAACTTTTGTTTTTTGCACATACACTTTATTACAAAAGCTAATTTTGAGTTACAGTAGCAGCCTAAATTTTTATTACTGAATATTTACAATTAGCCCTACTTCCAAGAATCTTATTCATTATGCGCATGAAATATGTAATCAATTTTCCGGAATATAAGAATGACAACAGAGTTCTATTAAATCTAAATTTATGAATATACTGTTTAGTATATAAAATTAAATTAATTACGTGCTCAGCCTGATTTTTGTGTTTAATTCCAAAGAAAATATTTCTTTCAAAGAAACATAGCACTTGTGGTAGTAGTACTAGTAGTTGTAGTAGTAGCAGTTGTTGTTTCTGCTGTTGTTGTATTAACAGCAGCGGTAATTGCAGCTATTTTTATTTTTGTTATTATTGATGATGATGATGATGATGATGGCTGCTAAAAATGCGTGGAAAACAAAGATATGCAAAGGGTACATTGCACTTACCTATATACCAAAAAGACTGGCTTTATAAACCATCTACCCTACTTAGTACCAAAGGTCTATCATAGCAGAGATATGTCTCCACTAACGTATTATTTCTTTTTTTCTAAAGTAAGAAAATAAAAAAGAGTGCTTACAAAATTCCACAGTCCGTTAGATTGAATCAGCCGACCCAAATCACATGCATCTATATTCCTTGGGCAATTGCAATGTGTATATCCGTACGCGGCGACTCGATTCAATGAAACTTAGTGTACGATCTGTACATCTTGTATTGTCTCCCTTAGTAGGTCAACCTGTTAAGAGTTATGGTCTTCCTACACAAAGGCCAATATATGGGGAAAAAGAAAAGGCGGGAGTTGATGGCGGGAAGCAAGTAAAGTGTTTGATGAGTTGATATAAATTGTACCCATTAATAACATAAAATTAAAAGGAACTGTCGAGTAGTAGAAAGAAAATAAATATGCAAATCTTTACCAATACCCATGAGCTACAACGATTTGACCACTTCAAATTCACAATGTAACTTATAGTTACCTTCCAATGGCCTATTAATTTTCCACTACTTACATGTTATAACGACAGAACTATTTCATGTAAAATATATTTTGGAATATTTTGGCAACTTTCAACGGAAGATAAATCAGCGCTTTTCCAGTAAATATAGAGGTTCTTCATGACACTTACACAGTAATAATAAACTACATAAATACATAGTTTTGAGTGTCAAAATTATTTAGCCATATTAGTTATTTTATAAATATTTGGCACGCGGTGCATCGCCACAAACAGAAAAAGCAAAACGTACGACGACCACCAACCCACTATGCAAAACCTTGCTTTAAGACTTGAAGCTGCTACCTTTTGTAGATTTCCCTTGCAATTTGACCCTCAGAAAGCACTGTGAAAGGTATGTAACAAACTGTGAATAATTCATGTTCAAGATTATCAGGGAGTACTTTCTAGGACGACTTTGCTACATAGAAATAAATATGTTTGTGAGAATTACCTCCCTTCAAACACTTCAGCTTTGATCGGTTGCAAACTTTGTTTATTGCGATTTCATGTGACGAATAATTACAGTCCTAGTATCAAAATCTACGTCTAAAGACTCGTTATCTGCAAATTGTTTATTTAATGACATTGCCTTGTACATAATTGTTTAACTCCATTTCCATACTTTGAAAAATACAGTCATTACCTAAAACGATAGATCGATAATAAGGGTAGTAACTCTTTGAAATCTGTTTTTTCTTAATGGCTTCTCATATACGAGTTATTTCCCATCACCCATGAAACTACATTACCTTCTGAGACAAAAAAATACACCACTACTTAATGTACTTTCATTTCCGATTGCGAACGAGAGATAATGTACCTCCCAAAATAAATATTGATATCGCTTCTAATCTATTTATTTCCAATGCAAGCACTGCAACTCCAGACTTTTGAAAAAGGCTCAAAATTTCCTCTAAATTATCTGCAAATAAGAGAGGTTACACTGTACTGACCATTTAAGAATGGATGACTTTCTTATTTGGAGTTGTCCTTCTTGACAGACTTTTTTTTTATAGTAACAACCATTTTATCCAAAATAAATTTATTTTGTATTCAAACCTTGCACAAACAATCATCCACCATTCTAGTAAAAATCATGATGTTTTCTCTGTAACGATGATATGAATTGTGTTAAAAGAGGTCAGTACGTTTTGAAGTTAAAAAATTCACTCCTATGTAAAGGATTTGTCGCTTGATAAGGATAAATCTGCAATTTGCTTATTTTTATATCATCAGGAAAGATAGCTTGCTATTATTTGATTCTAAAGAACCAGATATCAGAATTATTTTGTTATTCTAGAGGAAAAAATTGAGAATATACCTATCCCTTTAGATAACCACCCCCCCACCCCCCGCGACATTATTAAAATTTAGTAGTATGGTAATGGTATTTCAGACAGTCTCAACAATTTCGGTTTTCCCACTGGAAAGTGTTTGCAGGTATGTTCATCTGTTATTGCAGCCAAGGTGAGTCCTTGAAGAAGCCTGCATCACGGATTTTTGGTTGTGGAGCTGCAACTGCGGGAGATCACGAACAGTTTGATATATATTATATATTATCTTGTTCACTGGGAAAATATTTATTCCTGCTGTATGATCTGAACATAATAGGTTGTAATTATTGTTCTGTCCAGTATTTAATTTGGGCTCTAATTTATTTATTCAAGTTATTCTTTTTAAACGACGTGAAGAGGGCAGATTGAGTACGATTTATCAAATTACTCCAGCGTGAAATGGAATTGTCGTTCGCGGATTTACATGAACAATATGATATTGCTAAATTTCTTCCACTGGCAAGCGCCATTGAGAAAATAAGATCAGATTTGTCTCGGCAATATGAAATTCGAGCGGCTGGAAGTGCTCGTGCGAGACAGCTAAAAGAACTTGTGTTAGATTGCTTGCAATCCGCTGCTAAGATTCCAGAATCCGCCAAGGAGGAATAGCCCAAAAGGCAAAAAAAAAAAAAAAAAAAAAACCTACCGAAATAAACAAATTAACGAGAATTTTTTTTTTTTTTTTT
>JAECUM010070574.1:0-17754 GCA_016617855.1 Megalonaias nervosa | reverse complement strand
TTGCAGCCCAGTAAACAAAATGGACGAACCTTCAAGAAGCGTGCTCAAGAATTTCTGTTGAAATGGTCATTCTTTGGTGCACGTGTGATGCACAACCTAACTTTGAATAATGCTCAAGCTTTTGGTAAGTGTTTCTAAAGCATACGATTAATACATAAATTAGCAGAATACACAACTCAGAAATATTATTTCAAGACAGAATGACATCATTCATTCTGGATGTTTGGAAAAATGAATATCTTTCGTGTAAATAATACCAGATTAATCATGACTAAATATGTTATAATTTTCGTGGAATAGTTTAAATTCATCATTGGTAAATATTGTATGTGAACATTCCTTTGCTTTCTAATGTTGAACATCCAACGCTTAAAACTGAAAACATAGAAGCATGAATGCAACTTGTACCTACTAAATAATTCTTATTATTGTAGCCTTATCAAAGATGAGTGCGGAATTCGTTACTAATATAACTATAGTATATATTATACGAATATTTTATGTACCGATATATACTTTGTAAATTAAATTAAAACTAGGATCTAATAGCTATACTTGACATGTAGATGTTTCGAAACCTTACCCATATTTTGATGATATCAACAAAGTATCCCAATTATGTATTAGTCTAGTTCCATTTGGTTCGGATGTTACTAACCCTACTCCATATCCTCATGATAATAACAAAGTATTCCAATTATATATTAGCCTCGTTCCATCTGGTTCGGATGTTACTCGACGAATATGTTTTGCATGCAGTGGAATCTCAACTTCATAACGAAAAAGAAGCTGAAATTCAGGCTTTACTTGAGAAAAATACAAAAACAGGTAGGTAACTTGAAATAAACTCTGATCTACTTGTTTACTCCATTTCCATTTTCCTTATATTCTATCATTCTACCTTTATAACTGTAGTTAACAACTATCTGCTAAACAAAAGAAATTACTAATAACTTTCAGTCCTTTTCTCTTAATACCTGATGAACAATACGCTAACTTGTTACTAATAACCTTCAATCTTTTTGTCTAAATACCTGATGAACAAAACGTTAACTTGTTTCTAATAACTTTTAATCCTGCTACCTGTTATTGAAGAATATTCATATTGTAAACAAATTTGACAAAATATAATTGGCCCCACTACCAAGATCCGTGGGAGAGACAAAATCATTATCGGTACATTGAACGTTAGAACACTGGGGGCTGTGGGAAAGTTGAAAGAACTTACACATGAGTTAGAGAGGTACACATGGAACGTTATTGGTCTCTGCGAAGTGCGCCGGAAAAACTTTGGCGAAGTAATAACAGATGAAGGGCATAAGCTCTACTTCAGCGGAGGAGGAGACAAACACAATCATGGCGTTGGATTTCTTGTCCACAAGGGCATTGTGAACAGCATTATGGGTTGCTGCCCAGTCTCAAGCAGGCTCATTACCATCCGCCTGAGGGCGACTCCCTTCAACATCACAATCATACAAGCCTATGCACCCACATCTAACTATGATGACAACGAACTGGAGAATTTTGATAACCAACTGCAAGATGTCATTGACAACTCATCCAAGAAGGACATTCTGTTTGTACAAGGAGACTGGAATGCAAAGGTGGGAGTTGATTCACAGACAAACTGGCAAAGCACCTGTGGACCCTTCTGCAATGCAGAAATAAATGAAAGAGGACTCAGGCTCTTGGAGTTTTCTGCCTACAACAGTCTTGTGCTAGCCAACACATTCGACCCTCACAAAGCATCTAGAAGATGGACCTGGCACAGTCCAGATGGACAACATCACAACCAGACTGACTATATCTTGGTGAAAAAACGATTCTGCACAGGTCCGAATATCGCCAGAACACGAAGTTTTCCAGGAGCAGATATTGGAAGTGGCCATGATTTATTAATGACAACGCTTCGTCTCCACCTGAAAATGATCAAAAAGCCTAATCAACCAAGAATCAGATTTGACCTTGAAAAATTGAAAGATCCAAAAGTCGCAGAAGCCTTCCAAGGAATGATAGGTGGTAAATTTGCACCTTTGATAACCCTGGACAGCGAAGACACCGACCTAGAGTCCTTAACAACTACATTCAACACAACTGTGACTAGCACAGCTAGCGAGATCATTGGCAAATATCGTCGAACAAAGAAACCTTGGGTCACAACAGATGTCCTTGAACTATGCGACAAAAGAAGAGAACTGAAAAAGGGAAAAAGAGATCATGAAGGAGCTAGAAAATACAGAGAGATAAACAACATGATCAGGAAAAGCATGAAATAGGCAAAGGAATCCTAGATAGAAGGGCAATCCTGCAAAATCGAAGACAGTCTGAGTAGAAATGACACCAAAATGGCATATCGACTGGTGAAAGATCTCACAACCCATAAATAAGGGAAAACTACCACGATCCAAGACAAATAAGGAAATGCCTCACAGAAGATCAAGAGATCCTCAAGAGATGGACAGAATACTGCTCAGAATTGTACAATTATAAGACCCAAGGAAATCCAGCAGTACTAAATTGCCCTCAGGCAGAAGAAATTGATGACAACCCCTTCTTCGTGAAGAGGTAGAAATTGCAGTTAGATCACTAAAGAAAGGAAAGTCAGCCGGCATTGACAACATACCAGCAGAGCTCATTCAAGCAGGAGGAGAAGAGATAGTCACAGTCCTAACAACAATCTGCAACAAGATATGGCAGACAGGAGAATGGCCCACCACATGGACTCAATCCTTGGTCATCGTGCTCCGCAAGAAAGGAAACCTACAGCTATGCCAACACTACAGAACCATCAGTTTGATCAGTCACCCGAGCAAAGTCATGCTGAAGATAATTCTCAACAGACTAAAGCCTCAAGCAGAGAAAATTATCGCTGAAGAGAAGGCAGGGTTCCGAGCAGGAAGGAGCACCACAGAACAAATCTTCAATCTCAGACTCCTTTGTGAGAAATACCTTCAGCATCAGCAGAATCTATACCACATCTTTATAGATTTCAAAAAGCCTTTGATATGGTATGGCATGCAGTCTTATGGGCAACCATGAGGAAGTACAACATCAGCTCAAACCTGGTGTAGGTTGTTGAGCACCTCTATGACAAAGCCACCAGCGCTGTCCTCATCAATGGCAGCAGAGGAGATTGATTTCGAACAACAGTTGGAGTCAGACAGGGATGTATGCTGTCACCTACACTCTTCAACAAAGATCATGGAGGATGCCTTGTATGCCACAAGGGCACTGTCAGCATCGGAGGAAGTACAATCACCAACCTTCGCTTCGCAGATGATATTGACGGTTTAGCAGGAGATGAAAAAGAATTGGCTGACTTGGTTGAGCGCCTCGACTCAACCTCCACAGCATACGGGATGGAGATTAGCGCCGAAGAAACCAAACTGATGACAAACAACACCAATGGCATCAGTGCAGAAATAAAGGTCAGTGGACAGAAGCTGGAAAGAGTCACAAGCTTCAAGTACTTGGGATCAATTATCACAGATGATGGCTCCAAACCAGAACTACTTTGCAGGATTACCCAGACAAAAGTAGCAATAACAAGGTTGAGACCAATATGGAAAGATACCAACATTGCTTTTGTTTCCAAAATAAAGCTGATGCGCTCTATTGACATAGCCATTTTTCTGTATGCTTGTGAAACATGGACGCTCACATCAGATCTACAAAGAAGGATTCAAACCTTCGTAATGAGATGCCACCGCATGATCTTGGGCATTTCATACATTGACCATGTAACCAACGAAAAAGTCCACAACAGGAACCAACGAGCCATCGGATCCTATGAAGACCTCTTGACCACTGTAAAAAAGCGCAAACTGAGGTGGTACGGTCATGTCTCAAGATATCTGAACTGGCAAAATCAATCTTGCAAGGCACAGTGCGAGGGTGCAGAAGAAGAGGCAGAGAGAGAAAGAGGTTGGAAGACAATATTAAGGAGCGGACAGGCATGGGATTTGGAGATTCTCAAAGGGAAGTAGAGAGCAGGGAAAGATGGAGAGAATTGGTTGTAAAGTCAATTGTGGTGCCCCAACTACCTTTTAGGTTAAGGGATTGATGATGATGATGATGATGATAATTGGAAACTAAATTTCGATTCCGAATAAATTGTTGGTGTCTTTCGTCTGATACAACCTTTAGTGTGATTAAACTAAGAAAAGCACAGTCCTTTAAAACTCAGCAGTTTTCGGTTTCCCAGCCTTGGTTCCATTGAATAGATTCTGAACAACATCGCTGTTGTTTCTTGTTTCAATAATAATAATAATACAAATAATCATAATAATAATAGTAATTATTATTATTATTATTATTATTATTATTATTATTATTATTATTATTATAATTTTTGGTGCAGGTGTTGTCCCTTTGGTATGACACAAAGTTATTAAATACAGCGTCACTCCAAAACCCTCCAAGGGAGTTATCAATATAGATTAATGCACTGCAAACCTCCAAGGCATTTATCAATATAGGTTAATACACGGCAAACCTCCTAGGCATTTATCACTAAAGGTTGTATCAGACGAAGTTAATACACGGCAAACCTCAAAGGCATTTATTACCATAGGTTAATACACGTCAGACATCCAAGGCATTTATCAAAATAGGTTAATACACGGTAAATCTCCAAGGCATTTATCACTATAGGTTAATACACGGCAAACCTCAGAGGCATTTATTACTATAGATTAATACACGTCAGGCATCCAAGGCATTTATCAATATAGGTTAATACACAGCAAACCTCCAAGGCATTTATCAGTATAGGTTAATACATGGCAAACCTCCAAAGTAGTTATCAGTATGACTTAATGTTAAGCAAAAGTCCAAGGAAGTTATCAATATAGGTTAATACACGGCAAACCTCCAAGGCATTTATCACTCTAGGTTAATATACGGCAAACCTCCAAATTTGTTTTCAGTATAGCTTAGTGTCCAGCAAACGTCCAAATTAGTAATCAATATAGGTTAATGCGCAGCGAAACTCCAAAGCAAATACCAATATAGCTTAATTCAAGGCATACTTACAAGGCAGTTGTCGGGACCCCGAGTGGCCGAGTGGTCTAAAGCGCTGATCGTTACGGATCACTGCCATCTCACCTCTGTCTGCGTGAGTTCGAGTCCAGGCTCGGCTAACGTGGGTACGTGAGAAAGCCTGCCAGTAGCTTCTCGTGGGTCGGTGGTTCTTCCCGGGGTTTTCCAGGGTTCTTCCTCCACCATTAATACTGGCCGCCATGTATAGCCTATCTTGTGCTGAAAAATGGCGTTAAACCCTATAACAACAATAACAACAACAAGGCTGTTGTCAATGTAGGTTAATGCACGAGAAACCTCCAAGGCACTTATCAATACAGGGTTAATGCACGGCAGACCACTTAGGTAGTTTCTATAAAGGCTAGTGCACGGCAAACCTCCAAGGCAATTGACAATGTAGGATAATGCACGGTAAACCTCCAAAGCAGTTTCTGTATTGGTTAATTCACGGCAAAAGTCCTCATTAGCTATCTTTAGTTACAGTTAATTTGGCCGCTACATAACACCCATCTCTAAAAATATTGTTATCGCTACTCCTGAATTGATGCTTATATCAACATGAGGTTTTCATTAAAAGACTTCTTATGGTGTCTAGTTGGTCTTAGATTAAAAATGGTACCAATCTGACGCCACCACTGCAGCCATCGTGGAAATCTTATTATTGCTACTACTAAATGGAAAGTCACATCTTGAAAATATTGTTATCTCTACCCCTCCTCAATGGGTGGCTACATCAAGATGGGGTTTTCACCATTAGCCTTCTTATGATACCTAGTTGGTCATAAATGACAATGGTGCCAGTCATACATCCAATATGGCTGCCACACTAACTGTCTTAAAAATGTTGTCGCTGCACCCCTGAATGCATGCTCATTATAACATGTGGTTTTCACAAAAGGACTTATAATGATGTCTACTTTGTCCTAAACGAAAACGCTACCAGGCTGACTTCCAGTATATGTATCACAGCAGCTAATTTGAAAATTTAGTTATCGCTGAAAAATATCAGAGATGGTTTCAACACTAAACAGTTTAAATATAGAAACGGTCTTATCTTGAATTATTGGAAATTTCTTTTCGCCTAGAAGAGCTTCAGTCCCGTCAATGAATTCTTGTTCCAATTTTGTTTGTTTCTTTGTGTTTCGTTTTGATTTCTTTTTTTCAAAGCTTTCTCGTAGCAGAAAATATTGTCATGTAGTTATTTTTTAATCACATAGATGATACAGGGGTCAGGCCAAATCTTTCCACTACACCTAGCACCTGTTTCCTTGCCAACCGTATTCCAAAGAATGGAAATGGCGGAGGAGTGAAAAAAGAGGACTTTATGAATCAGCAATTTAATGGATCCTTCCCTCCTTATCCAACGGGGGAAAAGGACTTATATCCCAATCCACTGGGGTCTCTAACTGCAATGTCTCAGGTAATTTTTATCTTTTGTTTACAAATTGTACGTGAATAAGAGACTAAAAAACTTGAGAAGCCTTTAAGAAATATACTCCTATTTTAGCTATCACTAGGTATTTTGTCCATAGTCATTTCAAAAAGATTTCTTCCATACCGCCGGATAGATCGTCGTTGTAGTTTTCAGTGTGGCCTCATACAATCAGGTGAATCAGTGAGATCGCTGTCAAGAGACTAGATCGACGAATCTGGCATGAATCTTTCTGAATGGGACTGTTTCCAGTGGAGAGTGAGCACAAAAGTTTAATCTTAGACTGCTAAGACCGTATCCGCATAGAAAATGTGCATATATTTGTATCGGAATAGACGATCTTGTTCAACCAGACTCTCGACCGACTCCCATGGATGGTCTTATGGAGGGTCAGGTAATGGTTGATACAAACGATAGTAACGTCCAAAACAAGACATACAAAACATCTGGTGAAGCTGTTGATCGGTTAATAGACTGTTGTCATTACAAAATTCATTATGGTGCAAATCAATGCAGGAAAAAATATAATAGTGTAAATGGTTTAGACGGGTTTTTTTATTTTTATATATAGTATATATACATGATTTTTGGCTTAGTAACGCGTGTTAAGACTTACTACTTATAAGACTTACTACGTATAAAACTTACTACTTATAAGACTATTAGTCATAAGACTTTCTACTTATAAAACTTACTACTTACAAGACTTACTACAGCCATCAAATGACTCCAGCCTAGGGGAGCAAAATACGAAAGAAAGATTTCTAAACACTAATATCAAGTGTTTTGAACATGACGACATAAGGGGCGTGACACTCAAGAAAGCTGTGATCGATTTTTCTTCCTTTCTTTTTGTTTTTACACTCTGAACTTATGTTTTCACATAAATTGCCTGAAAATCTATATTTATGCTATAATGTATTCTGGGTCGGTTTTCACGCCATCATTTATTAGATAAGAGAAACTTAATTGGGATTTGTTCAATTATTTCATGTAAATAAAAGCACCTAATAATTAAAGGTAGTTTTCTTCCGTAATATGATTGGCTAAATTCACCAACTGACCAGTTTAAGTCTGTCTTGTGGAGCTGTAAGGAATATTGATGGCTGTTTTGGCAAGAGTGAAAACAATTCATCATTATCTAGGTGTAAGGATTTTACTTAACTAAGAAATATTTTGCGAAATGATATTTCTCATACAAAAAGTCTGACTTTCCTCAATTTTGAGGTATACTTAATCTTGGCTTGTTTTCAAACTCAATGCGTCTCTTGACCTGTTCTGTCTCTTGGTATTTTAGGAATGCCTGTCTTTCTCACTACATTTTATTTTGTATACTGGTATGTTCACACCTTTCGTATTCGGCAGGCAATGAATGGAGGAAATCATATGCTGACACCTCCCATATCGCCTATTGTGGTCAACCCCATGAGGAGCTCAGTCATCAACCAGACACATTTGCCCTACGGCACAACAAACCAGTCCACTCTGGTAGGAACCGGATACCCATACCTAGGTAAGCTATTGCTTTCGTTGTCAAAATGTGAAACTTCATCTCGCAAAACGTGAGTTGAATCATATATCCATTAATCCACTATAGATAACAAGTTTATATCACTATATTTTCAAATTAATCGCAATTAGAACGAATAAACTTCAAGGCCGATACATGTATAGGATAAACGGATCGTTTCATTGAAAATTAATGCCGGTATTTGGCGCTGTTTATAGACATCTTGCAATAAACGAAGACTTCGTCACAGCAGACAGCAAAAAGACATATCACTGATTGGAAACAAACCCCTAACATATCTGCACGTGAATAAGATGACAATCAATATACCTTTTTCCATACGAAATACGTAAATAGTTAAGAAAAAAATTATTTGTCACAATCTTCTCTTGTATTTGTACAGGTCAAGATTATCCATCGCATAACCCCAGCTACATGAACAACTACGGAGTTCCATATTCCAGTGCCTTCCGGACACATCCGGGTAATCCTAGTCTATACACGATGAAAGGTGACCTTGAACCAAGCTATCCTTACGGCGATACCCAGTTCAATGGAGACCCTTTCTACAATGGACATACTTTGAGCTCATATCCCAATGTATCACAGTCTGGCTTCTCCGCTTCCAATGTCCATCAGCATGGAAGTGCCTTCAATGTTGTACAGAGTAATTCCTCATTCCACAATTCACAACCATCGTTTCAAAACACAGGTAACTAAATTTAGTGAACTTAAATTTTCGGTAACGATACTTAGATGAGACATCATTGAATTTCAACTGCGAAATTCACAAATGACAGGGATGCTGCTTTCCCTGGTGTCACCTGTATAAAAAAGACCGCCATCACATTCTTGACGCTAAAGTTTCTTGTAGTTTGGTTTTAACAAAATTGGAATCTTTTTTCTTCAACAATAGCAATTCTTGCATGAAGGTAGCTGTGAATGCCTTTGCGATAGACGTCCAAGTTTGACCACTTTTTTAATTTTACGCTGTGTTAGTCATAGTATTATAGTAGTAGAATAATATTATAAAAGATTTCATATGCAATGACAGAATCTATAATATAAGAGGCAACAACAAGAAACTCGACAACTTTGCTTTCAACCATATTTTATCGTCTACACGGTGTGATGACGTAACAATTTTGTTATAGTTTCTCGTTATTGCTTCTGTTTATGAACGGTTCTAATGTGGGTTGACGATTTTGCATCTTGAAGGCACCAAAACAAATCTTAACTTTAAATTGCGCTGAATTTGAATTGCATTATAAACAAGACATTTACAAATTTACATTGAACATAAGGCTAATAGCTGACACGTACGCTTATATAACAAACATAGTGTAGCGTATACCCTATATATTCGAATATAAATCGAATCTAACTGCACAGTGCATAGATCCAGATCTGCTCTCGCATTCTGCCTTGGCAGCTCAGGGTCTATGCAGTTTATAAGGAGTAATCAGTAGAGACCCATAGACAGAATAGGGTCTATGCTGTTTGCTGTTGGACAGGACTGATACACGAGTATATACGGTACACTGAAAAACATGAAACCAAATTAGTCACATGTATATACAGTACACTTAAAATCCTAGATGTACTAAAATATAATTCATACATATATCTTGATACCCGAAACGAAATTGAACGTTATATCTACCCGTTTGCCACGATCGAATACATGACTGTACTTGTAATGCCTATTGTATCAACCAAATAAGTTACTCCATTGTTTGGTACCTAAATCAGTTTAACTGACATTTCGTCCTGGCAATATTTCAGATTATGGCTACGGACCAAGCACGTTTCCACAATCTTCAAAGCCCTTGGTTGAACATGTTCCAGTAATCCAGCAGCGCCTTCCCCCGCCGCACCTCAGTTCGGATTTGAACGATCCTCTGAACATATTGGATAAACAACACAGACACAAGGAATCTTCCCATCTCTTTAGCAATAGCAGCCCCGCCAGCTGTCACAGCCCCAGACATCAGGGTATACCGACTGACGCATTTACTTTACTGTGTTTAATAATTTGTTTATTACCTGTCTGTTGTGCAATTTTGTATTTATTGTAGAGATTTTAAAATGTTGCCTGTGTTCGGTATAAATGTCATATTCTTGCAGCACTTAGAAGAAGTGGACTTGTTTGTTACTATAGTGAAGACATTCGTATCACGTAATGTGAAATTTGATGATTTAATATAAACCGTATTATTTGACGTTAATTCTTATACCCATGAGCTCAGTTACAGATTCAAACCTCTTATCACCATCAAAGTGACCTGGATTTTATAAATAATTACACATTTTGAGTTCCATAAATTTTCATGGATATTAAACCTTCTTTCTCAGAATAAAAAAAATAAATAATATCTTTCTGTATACTTTTAGTTCTACATGATAACCTTGGTACCGACGACTTATTAAACATGGCGATGACTGGAATGATGGGCCCTGACCACGACCTTCACCACAGTTTTACTGATCCGGGTCCTCTACCCTCAATTAGCACTGTGTTTATGACGGGGCAATAGCGGTGATATTAGGAGACCAGTTGTTTATCAAGGAAGTTTGCGAAATTAGTCAGATGCAGGAACAAGCTACCGGAAATACTGGTAACCCCATCCGGTCGAAGTGAAACGACTGAGATACTTAATCGTTGGTCTGTCTACTTGTGGTGCAAAGGATGTTCGCAACGGTATCATGTAAAACAATAAAAAAAAACTTTTATGTACGTGAAAACGTTTGATAGCTAGCTTTTTTATTCTGAAAGAAAATTATGTCATTAAAACAATAAGGGCCATTTGGAGAAACAATTTTAATCTGAACTTCATTGTGATCAACGATACATATTGATGAAGCCAATCTGATTTTTCTACACCAATCAAAAGTTGGCCATCAAGTAAATGAGAGTTAGTGCCCCTGATTCAGCATCAACACCGTCTTTGAGACAGGACACAGCAAGAATTGCACTGTCAGGCGCAAGACTATATTCCCTTTATTTTTAAGTTCTGTGTCATAGAATTTTCAGAACGGAATCGTGTAAGTCTTGGGAATCGGGTACTGTTCCAGACGATTCCAAAGGAAACAAAAATTGCGATATCATGAACTATTTATGGAAGAATATCATGTCTGGTCATAAAGCAGTGATAGAAGAGAAATAAGGGCCAATTTCCCTCATTCATAGATATCTACCATTCAAACAATTGTCTACGCCTCAAAATACAATGGAAACTCGATCAGATGTGCCTGTTCTTTTGTTTGAAGAATATCGCGTCTCGGATTCACGTTAACCAGTCTTTACTGCTATCGTCTGAGACATGGATTGCAAATGATGAACAAATAGCATCCAAAATAATACACAATGTCGATAGATTTATTTAGTTTAGACAGTTTTTGTCAACAAAAAAAAATGCATTTAAACACGAATTCATACAGATGAGGTAATGTACTGCAAGGGTGACCATCTCTGGATAATTAATTTTAACTTTTTGATACGGAAGTCTAAATATTTGCCTAAAATACGTTCAGGGTCTATAAATAGTTTGCACTTAAAGTGTTCTGCGGCTTCCAAGATTCAAACGAAATTAATTATACTCATGTTTGGAGGTGTATTTCACATTAGTAGAAAACAAGAACAGATCTAAGTGTTAGAAATGTTCTCTGATCTTGAACTGGTTTTTCCTGGATTTATGAGGAATCACCCAAAGATGGCGACTATTTAGCACGCAATTTCCAAACATGCCTGCATCAACTTCAATAGAGGTAATGATGATTAGAAAGATAAACTCTACTTGTCGAGGAATAATGAAAGAACAAAATGCAATGTATTTTTCGGGAAATACATCGGTTGTATTTAATTAGACAATAATTATCGGATGATGTCTTGTCAAATAAGTTTTGGTTTGAGAATTTTTTAATTGTTTTGTTACATTGGGATTTTCTGATTAATGTCTGTATGTACATCGCAATGCTAGATGGATGGATGCCTTGAAATAATAGCCACGTATATTGTATAGTTCTGTATGATTGGTAGAAATATGACACGTGACAATTTTTTAAATCATAGGGAGACAACTTTATCACTGAATGAATTGCATACCGACTTATTACAGATAACCGCTTTTCGTTTCGGAAAAACATACTTGCCGGCTGTGAGAACGGGGGTGGGGGTGGAGACATGGTAATAGTTGTCAAAAATCCATTATTAAGGCTCTAAATCTGTATCTATGTTTAAAAAATGTAGACTCACTTTCATACTAAACTCGTACCAGATTCGCCAGAATAATTCGGTCTGAACACTATATTTCGGAACATCGGTCTCTTTACTTATCCGCTTATACAATTTTTTTTATTGTCAGCAAATTTCCATTTTTTATTCATTATGAGTATCGAACACCCAGACATTTAATTTTAAAAAAATAGACCACACAGTTAACTGTTATTCAAGGACCGCTCTTTTTATATGACTCTTTTAGAATAAACCTTAACTTTATAGCACCAATTTGTCCTGATTTGGCTCTACGACTAAAGGTGACTGTTCCGAACAAGAATCACTTAAACTGAAACATTGTCTTGTTCACGCGAAACTGGTAGAACAGAGACAACGTAGGGACCTTTTATATGCTATCTTGTTTCAGTACTCGGAGCACCGACTATACAACACGATAAGACCAGTCTTAAAATAGGTGAGTATATACGGCTTCGAGAGGTCAAGATTGCTTGGTAATGAGAGTAAAATTTAAGTAAAATTATTTTTTTCAGATTTATTCTTATCGTAAACTCAAATGAAATTGATTGAAGGTTCTGCTATGCACTCCGTTTTTAAAAAAAAATTAAATTTGCTTGGTTTAGGATCCCCAATAATGAAAGCTGTGGTTTTCTCTTTGGGTGCGAACTGGGTGATGCATATTTAAAGCATATATAGTTTTGGATGGGATGGGGTTATAATTTGTGAATTTGACTTCTGTATAGGACCTTTTTGCCTGCAACCAAATATGTATAGTAATGTTAGACAGTTTACTATGTTTATTTTTTGTCGCCATACTGATATGTCTTAACTGTGTTTGAAACATATTTCCAACTTTATCACTTCGGATCCTAACACGATTACTTAACGCAGAAAAAGCCATAATAGCTGTATGCCCTCTACCCTCACTCCAGTTTCGTTCAGAGAAAGTTTTAGAACTTCAGACATAAAAATCTCCATTTCTGAAGTAAGACATACATATAGATTGTCACGTGACCTTTGATTTATTGTATATTACTACGAGGATGATAATATCTATTAATTTTAAAGTGAAGATGGAGATAAGAAAGTCAACGGTTATTATAATTATTTATTTTAATATTGATTTTCTTATTTTTTAAAACGCGCTCACATACTTGAGAGTTGCCCGAAAGATACCATTGTTACTATTGTCACACTGAATTCTAACATGCTTTAAGTTTCATTAGTGTAATCTTTGACAAGCAGAAATATGTTATCACACATGAATTTTCAATATGATTTAACATTTACCAGAGTAATCTTTAAAACGCAGAACTACATTATCACACACGAATTCTGTTATGTTTTAACATTGACTTCAGTAATCTTTGATGAGCAGAAATATGCTCTCACATATGGATTCCAATACCTTCTAACATCTACCAGAGTAATCTTTGAAACGCAGAATAATATTATCACACATGGATTCCAATTCCATTGACCTGAGTAATTTTTGACAAGTAGAACTATGTTAACACACATGGATTGCAATATAAGATCAAAGAGTATGTTTGGCAGAAGTGTCTTATTTTTATAATAATTCATCTCAGATATGAAGAATATCCTTCATGGGTTAAGGAAATATAAGTAAATGAAATTTTTTAAAACCAAAACCATAAAGTTTTATCTTTGACCCCAGGTAAAAGGGGCAAGGAAGCACGTCGTAGAATGAATTTTTGTAGCTACAGAGCGATTCATGCCAATTATGACGAGAATCGATGAAGGAGTTAAGTAAATGAAAATTTTGAACCAAAACCTTAAACTGTTCACGCCGCCGTCACAAAGTAACTGCTGTGGTTTGCTTCCCACTAACGTGAGCTTGACTGCAGAGGCTTATGTGGTTTTCTGAACACAGAAGCATACATCAAGGATGGTTTTATGCTGTGAGACTTGAGCTTCGTCCCGTATTTTAAGGAATTGAAAGATACTGCATTTTCAGCATTATGTGTTTCGATAGTTTTACCACATGAATTGAATTAGTACTGTTTGCCCTTCAGTAAATCAATTATAGCTATACATACTCTCGCCGACCTCCTCCTCCCCACTTTGCCTGACCTATGACGTCAGACGACCAGAAAAGGTCGCCTGAACTGCTAACCAGCGATTAACGTAAGATGCGAACCGCATCAAAGCACCGTGAAGACAAAGACCGCTAACACGGGTTATGGAAATAAAATGTACAGCCTTTACACCAGCCGTAAGACCTATGGTTTCTCTAAATTTCATAATTGTTAAATTTTTCAATTTTTTTTTCCCTTTTAGTTGGCGTATATAGCCACTGACGGTCTGAGGTACCGTTTAATGCTACACACATACTCCAATGCAATGCATTTGGCACCTCACTTTTGGTCCAAGGGAGAGCACTCGCAATTAATAATTACGGAGGCTAGTTATATTGTCTAGTACAAGGGTCTGAAATGATAATGAAGTCTACAACGAGAATTTGAGCGTGTCCAGAATTCGTTACTTCTTGATTTGATGAATGAAATCAACGATTAGATATCAATATATTTAACAATGCATGCTCACTAGTTACCTTATCAGTACGATTTGGATCTTGAAATAGATAAGCAAAACGTATGTAAATAAATCCCAAATAAAAACAAAAAAACAAAAAAAATCCTCGTAAAATCTTCAACGATCCAAGTCGACAAAGCAGACAACTCCAACTTAACTTAGGTGTCGGCACGAAATCCAAGATGAAAATTTACAACCCTTACCTTAGTTTTCTGTCTATATGTCCGTCTGTCTATCTGTAGATCTATATGTACGCCATTCCAGCTGCACACATATCTGCTTATGTTTATTTGCTTTCGTCTGCATCATCTTAATTAAATGAAGTCAAATACTGCAATGTATATATCACTATATTGTAAAATAATTGTAGCTATTGTCGTTGTGCAGTCTGAGTACAATCTTATCTCGGCAGTCCTATATCGAGATACGATTGACACCACAAAGAGCTCATGCTCTGTTGACATTGTGGTTCACCATTCTAGTCACAAGTTTCAGATTTCTGGAAGTGACACACGTCATTCGGAACATATCGTTCCTAAAGGTAACTCTCCCTATGTCGAATTTGCAACGCGCTTTATCTGATAGGCTACTAACATAAGAGGACTGAGAATTCCGAAGGTCACAAATAGGTTAACTTTTATCGGTGTCTGTCAGATCTCAATGTAGGACTGTGCAGATGATTTTAGTCAAATTGTTTCGTTATGTTAACAAATATGAAAAATGTTTCCGAGCTGGGAAAAGATCTGATAAATGTACATAGTCTTTTAAATCATGTATGTATGTAAGTATATATATATATATATATATATATATATATATATATATATATATATATATATATATATATATATATATATATGTGTGTGTGTGTGTGTGTGTGTGTGTGTGTGTGTGTGTCTCGATGGACGGAAGGCTGGAGAGATACATATTCCGTGGAACTTCATTCATATATTTTCCATGTTTAGCCATTATTGATTTATAATGTCTCGGTCCCTTGCGAAGAAACACTGCCTGCAAAGCTAAACGTAAGCACGTGTCCAAGCCGTATTCCCTTACAAATTTGCATTTTTCGTCACTATATAAGTGTAGAGTTGAAGAAAACATAATTTGTATTTTATCCTGAAAGGAAAGAAACGACTCAGTGATATACTTGAATGGCTTCTAAAAGATGCTTTTATGTAATAGTGTTATAATGATTAATTTCTCTCTACGAAATATTTTAATGTATCATTCCGTTTTTTCCTAATGACATTTGTCTTATCCGAGTTATTTTTTTGCAAATAGTGTGGATACCGATTTAATAAATTCTTTTGCTGATAATGTTATTGAAATTTCATTACTAACATTGTACTGTGCATTTTTAATGTCCACTTACTACTTTAATCTCTTGAAGCTAAGCAATACCACTAAAGTCTAAATGATGTATTATATTTTAGGCGATATCTTCGTTTAATTTATATTATTATCTGTATATATATGCCAAATGTTTACTTGGTTCTATTCATCAGTCGACCATGACCCAAACTATGCCACCATTTTATTAAAGAAGATGCTGTAAATGTTAGAGGAATTAAGGAATTAAAGACTTTAATTATATATTTGTTTTTGTATCATTTATGGGAGGGATAAATTTTTAAATTTTGTTCCGCACTCGGAACGATTGAAGGGTAAAAATTTACTTTTCTGCAATTCCTTTAGTTATTTTTTTTATGCAATTTCTCTGTTTTCTCGCAGTTCGTGGTCACTTGGAGGGGCTTACTTAATCTTGGGTGTTTAAATTAGTGTGTTTAATCAACCACCAAAATCCACAAAAATGGCCTCTACACAAATAATAGCGAATTAAAAGTGATGTATCTTATCAACTCAATAAATGCAGCTGATGCAGAAATACTTATTCTTTAACACTTTCATCAAGCAAATTAAAGCTTACAATGGTATATGCGTAATAGATTTCTCTTTATTTTATTTTTTGTTTGCCATCTAAGATTATAAGAGATATTGAATAATCGACATCAACTTATACTTTGTTTTTCAAGGAAGATCTATTTTATTTTCAGTATAAAAAGGCATTCGTCATAAATATTGGGATAATATGATAAACTGTTTAACACTGGAAAGCCATTACTTTAATATATGAACAGTATTTCTGGATAAATAAACAGCTTATATAATACATTTGCAATATGTTTCTGAAAGAACCAAATTGGTCTCCTAGATGAAAGAACTTTATTCGTAAAATTTGACTTCAAATGAAATTATTTTGTCACTGTACTCATCCCTAGTCACGAACATCTATAAATTTTGTTTGAAAGAGAAAGAAGCGAAATTGCAGCCTCCTGTCCAAGGAAATTGCGTACAATTTTCCGTGAATTAATTTATTTTTAAACATGTCCATGAAGGTAATTAACACTAAAAGATAACTTAGAAATAACGCTGCCATCCTTGAACTAAATACAAATCAGTAATCAAACCATCGCCTCAGAATAAACCGAGATTGAGGTCGGCTTGAAGCGTCCGTCGTTTGGCAATTATTTAATAATGGCCTGGAAATTAGACTCTTGGTAGTCGGATTTTATTTTTTATTTAGTAAAGGCTAGAGTACTCTGACGTCCGCCCGAATGGTCACGATTTCTACGGCGTTTTTGGACAAGGCCAGGCCCGCAATCAGATCGTACGCTAAAATGATTTTGGTGCATCGAAGAACAACGATGAAAACACCTAAAATAAATCTAGGTTTGCGATACATAAATACGGACCGAATATCCATATCAAATACCAGATCAAAAAGATTAAAAAATGGGTATGTACTTAATGTGTTTCATGTAACCGATTGACATTAAGACAATTATTTAATAAAACGCATCCAATATGAGGAGCCATATATATTTAGTCTTGAATATATGAAACCATTTTATTCTAGAAATATTCCGAAAATGTACCAGCATGGATAATTGGTTTTCAAATTAAAGTCTAATATATATA
>JAECUM010070573.1:0-21757 GCA_016617855.1 Megalonaias nervosa | reverse complement strand
GGAAAACCATGACCTTGAAAAAATAAAAATAAACCATGACCTTGAAAAAATATCCGGAGAAGTTTGATAGTCGATGCAACCTGAATAGAATGTTGGACACGACACAACAACCATCATCTCACATATCCAGTGCTTTAACAATTTAACCAATTCAACAGTCTTGGGGTGCTAATCTCAGTGATTCTAATTTCTTCTAAGTTTCTAATTTGTAATTTCTAAGTTTATATAGTCAAGTCTTTGGGTTGGGGAGATCCAGGGAATAATACTGGTTATGTAAACATCCTTTTTAAGCCACAAAAGTTGTCGTGTACGTGCGTGCGTGTGTGTGTAAGATCAATCACACCAACATTAATAGACAGTGTAGTAGCTATGTGCGCCAAGCTATCCTTTCCCTCTCTACATATATGTGTGAATTTGCATTTACAAGTTGATATCTGTATAATATCCAAGGGTGTGATATCATGCCCACTTTGACCTGTTGTTTTGTGCCCCACCATGACATTCTTAAGGACATACTGTGTTACCCAGAGACTTGTGTACCTCAAACCTTCCCTAAGTTTTGAATCTAGGTCATATCAGGCACCATCGTGGGACATTCACATTCCATGAATACATTTTCTCAGTGTATTATTTAGCTTGTGTAAAAAGGCATGATGCATTGCATATTGCCAAACATATTACTATGACTATCTTTGTTGGGCAAAGTGAAAATTTCCTGACCAGATTGAAAAATGTTTGAAGTAAATTTTTGGGAAATATTGATAGAATGATCTCATTTTGAGAGCCATTATTTGGTAATTAAATTGTTTATTATTATTATTTTTTTAAATTATATTTTGTATATAATTGTTAAGGAAAAGTAGCTTAAGTACCATATGCAATGTACCTGCACATCATATACAATTATAAACATGAGTTAAAGGAAAAGCTTATAAAGGTATAATAATGATTTTTGTCGCACTTTTAGTTACACATGTTTATATGCAGTCTTCTTTTTCAGGTAAATTTCATATTATAGGTAAATCAGGACGTGTGGAGAAAAGTGTTGAGGCTCACAAGGGGGCAGTACTGGCAGGAAGATGGAGTTATGACGGTTCAGCTCTAGTTACAGGTTCTTATGTGATCTTCATTTCTTCTTAATCCCCTTTAAGAAAGAAAATTAAATTTTAAAGTTAGGCAGAAAAATTAAACCTAAGGAAGAAATTAATTGCTATGTAGTATACCTTCTTCCTTTTCTTTTTTTAATAGACAAGTGGATTTGAGGGACTCTTTCTTTCCAGATGGTTACTTTTAGCTTTATATATATATATATATATATATATATATATATATATATATATATATATATATGGGAAAGTTTATAACATTGCAGAAGGCACTTTAATTTTTTAACTTTATAACTGGGAAACATTATCTACAAATTGGTTTATTTTTCAAAATGCTTATATACTTGTCTATGTTGATGACATATATGTAGAAAATAATTTATACTGGTATGATTACTGTCAGAGCTTGTATGTAATAGTAATAAACATTTCAAGAAACAATGTAAATTTGCATAAATACATGTTGTCATGAAAAACAAAAAGATGAACCAGTAAGTTTTACCATCTGATGAAAGTGTCAGCATACATTTACATGTATCAGGCATTGAATCATAAGAATCACTTTTATGTGGAAATGTCTTTGTTCAGTAACATAACAACTAGTAAATTATTCCTTTATTTGGATGGAAAGAAATTGTCAACAGTCATCAGATTTATGTTAATTTGAGATATTTTGTTGATGTCTTTTCCACTGACATACAAATGCTCATATAGCGTTGTGTTTAAAGAGACAGCTTTTGTTTTACTGACCAGCAAATTTTCAGCCATTTTCACAACAGTAGAATTCAAAATGAGAGACATTTACTTCAAGCCATACTCAGTTATTCAACATACAGTTAGACAATATTGCTAAATTATATAGGGAAAAAACTACAAAATAACATTCTTTCATACTTTAATGTTTTAATTACATTGAAGCAGCATACCATGATTTTATTTTGAAGTACTGTTTATGAATGAGGTGTGATTACAGTCAAACCCACTTATCTCGACCTCGGTTATCTCGAGAACCTGTGTATGTCAAGCACTTTGGTCCGGTCCCGAAAAAATCCATCTTTGTTATGCTAATATTTCCCTGCTTATCTCGACCCCTGTTAAGTCAATAACCCGGTTATGTCGGGCATAAGTTTCGGTCTGAAGTAACATGTGGACCCGTCTAATTCAACGAAATGCAACTTTTAATGTCCATCTCAGAGAAATTTTACAAGAAATGATCCGGCGTTTCCGCAATTACCGGTACCTCATACTGGCAAGGATGGAAAAAGTCGGTATAAGATCAAATTTTACCTGTACAAATGCTAATCAACCAATCTCATCAATGCATGGTTTATCACTTACACAGTGGAGAAAATTATCAAGCAAACAATACTTTAGAATAAGGAAATTGAATGCATGCGTTTCTGATCTTTACGTAAGCTGCATTCAAAATGGACATTATCACATGTCCACACCATGACAGTATAATTCGTCCCAAACAGCTTTGCGAATTTGATCTTATCTATAACTCGGAAAATTATCAGGTTGACATCATTAAATGTAGCTAAAAATACCTAATTAGTTTTACACAATATATTTAAAACAAATTCGGTAATAATTAAAGTGTTTTCATTCTTGGTGCGAGCATAAGCCTACATCACGTGACTCAAAATAATGTATAAATAAAAACCCACAAAGCAACAAACTAAGCTGCCCCCCCCAACTTAACCCCCCCCCATTGGTTATTAATTTGTTTTGAACAAGAGTAAATAAAAGCACCAACGGTATTGTAAAAAAAAATGTCTATAGCGCCCAGTATTTTTTTAAGAAAATGGTGATCACTGTACCATGATTATGTATTCTTCAACACAAACGGAATGAAGCAGAAGGTGACTGATAGGATTAAAGTTTGAAACAGAAAAAAGAGTGCTTTCATTTGTGTTGTTTTTATCTTGAATTTCAAAGTCTTGCAATCCATCAAAGAGATTAGCTGACTCTCCTGTGTTCTTGCCGATGATCACTGATCAAAGTCGGGAGGGATATGGGAATACAACTGTATGAATGGAATAAGTTGTCTTCTAACTGAATGAATGGAATAAGTTGGCTTCATACAGAATTTGATGTTGAGACAGTTAACTTTAAAGACTTGAAGCACATTTTACAGTTTGTCGGTACATGAATACCGACAGCCCCGTCTTTTTCCGGTACAGAAGCAAAATTTATTGGTAAAAACCAGCATATGCTGGTGTAAAGGAACCTCTGACGATCCAAAAAAAGATTGATTTTTACGCACAGTATTGGTCAGTTACATTTTTGATGCTAGTCGCAAGTCAACTCTAACAAAAGAAAACACTTTCAAAAAAAAAGTATAGTCCTACATGTACATGTACTTCACTTCAGTTGGTCTAGATTTTGGATAGTGTGAGAAAATCATTTTCTTGCTGAGGCTACCAAAGGGATGAGGCTATTCACAGGGAAATGAAAACAAACCACTGACATTGTTGCAGTAACTTACTGTTGTAAAAATATGTGACTTGTTACTTAATCTCATTTAAAAGACCTCCAATCTTCTTTTTTCTGCAACCAGGCATGACTGAATTATTATTTTTATTGTACATTAGAAATGCCATTTGTTTTTAAAAATAAAACTCCTCATTTTTGGTACTTCAGATGCATAATCATTGTTCTGCAGTAGATTTATCAACTAAACCCTGATATCTCAGGACCTGGTTATGTCGACGATTTTTGACACCCCCAGCGTAATCGAGATATCCGGGCTTGACTGTATCATGGTTTTTGTTACCTGGTACCTTTCTTAGGCCTTTGTTATTTACTGATTATGAATGATTTGTGATATCACACTTTTGTTATTTACTGATTATGAATGATTTGTGATATCACACTTTTGTTATTTACTGATTAGGAAGGATTTGTGATATCACACTTTTGTTATTTACTGATTATGAAGGATTTGTGATATCACACTTTTGTTACCCTTTGCCTTTGTGTATCTGGCTTTAGCATATCAGATGGTAAAACCATTATAATGGAGTCGATTTTCTCTGGCTGATGACACAAATCCAACACTGTAACCAATTAAATTTTGTAACAAAGGAACATTATAACAAAACTTTTGGAATACACATTAGTTAGGAATTTGGCCAAGGAATTTAAACTCAAACATTATAAAGAAGGAATCATTGTATCCAAGAACTTGGTAAACAATCTTTACTCTGTGTGTGGGTGGGTGGGTGGGGAGTGTATGGGTGATAAAACTCTGAAACTCGTTTGTCTACAAGAACAGACTTAAAAACTTCATATTTACTTCTTTAACTATTGTCAACATGTTTTTGGTTTGTAATTTCATGGTGTTTATTTTTTTAATCTTCTTCTTGTATATGTTTTTGTGTGTTATCTAATTTTGTAATTTGCTTAGAACTTCTCAACATTAGGCACTGTACTAAGTCCACATTATCATTATTATTATCATGATTATTATTAATATTATTATTATTATTATTATTATTATTATTCAGCTGGTGAGGATGGCCAAGTGAAGATTTGGTCAAGAAATGGAATGTTGAGATCCACTCTCACTCAGAACAGTAAGTACTGTCCATTTAATGGTGTCTGCTGGAGTTTTTTCAGCATGCTAAAAACAGGTTGTTTATTATTTAAAAAGCAAGAGAAAGACTTAAGTTCCAGTAAAATTTATTTCCTCGCAAATAGGTGTTTAACAGCTTTTGGTCAACTTTCCCTAGCATAATCCAGGGTCCGCAGTGGACCTCAAAAACATTAAAAAAACCTGAAATTTTATTTTGACCTTAAAAATCTATATATGAAAAAAGCCTTAAGAACACAGAATAAAACCTAAATAAAAAACCAAAACCTAAATTATTTAAAAAATGACAAATGGCTATACCCAGACCCCACAAAAAAAACGTTTTTGCACATGGTTTTTAGTTATGCAGTCAAGAAAGCATGCAAATTACGAAAGTTAAAGACATCCAGTCATTTTATTCCATCATTCATGTGATAGGCCATAATGGCATTTCATTGTCAGTATTTTTAGAAAGAGCGACAGTTGTACTCCTTTAAAAGATTTTTGAAAATTTTAACTGTTGCACCTTGCCTGAAATTGTGTTTTGAATTAAGTGAGTCAGGCATCTAATCCAAACTGGAAGATGCATTGCCAACATGGTGGAAGTAGTACATATAATTAGTGACATCATTCTAAAGGCTCAAAAACATTTTACACTGAAACTGTTTTCATATGCAGAAAAACATAGTCAGCTAGTCATCTTTAGAGACCCAGTCTTTAACTTCATAGTTGGATTCCTCTTCCAGCAGGTTTGCATTGCTCTTTTAGTAGTCAGTGTACTTGCTCAAACTTAAAACTTAAATACTTGAGGCAGATTATACATGTACATGTCCTTGTATATAGTTGTTAAAATACATGAGACACAGCGATGGTGCTGGCATTGATAATGTTGTCCCCCCAAATATCGCCAATCTCAATATTTTTTTGACAATTTTCAAAAGATATCGCCATTTTCATACTACAGTGATGCCCATTTATCTCAATATCCCTGTGACCAAAGTGATATTGTTGACTTAAGCGAATGTTGAGATTAGTGGGGGGATTAAAAAATTAAAATTTTGCATACAAGTGAAATTTGTAATAAGTAACCTGTTGTCACTGGGTAGGATTTACCCTGAGAGAAAATAAACAATGTAAATTTTGATTAATTGGAGACAAAACTAGTTGGAAATTCATGTGTATTGACAACTTACAATTGTGTAGAAGAATCCATAATGCTGGAGACAGCTATCATCTTTCCAAGGTTGCCAAGGGGATGAGGCTGTTAATAGGGAAATGAAAATCCATGAACGGATTAAAAAATTTAACAAACGTCTTTGCGACCAGATATCTGTGGTCTCAAAAGATTTGAAATTTAGTTTGTGTTTTATGCCACCTTTGGTAACAGTTATATGCATAACATTTTTCCAGCAATGCATAAACTTTTATGGCATAATAAAAGTGTTCCAATCACTTTGGAAACTGCAACAATTGATCAGCTTGTATTACTTTTATTTAAGTTTGGTGCTGACTTCCTTTGATGAAAGGTGCTTTGTTTTTATTAAAGATTGTAGTCGGCTTACTTCAATGAAGGGTGCATTTGTTATTGAAGTCACCGCTAAAAAATTGCAAGCTTTTGAGTACCAAACAAATGTGGGTTTGTTATTGTGATGGTAACATCAAATAATTGTGGAACATTTTTTGAGGCCGATTTTTTTGTTGTTTCATTTGCTTAATATTTATACAGAACAATCAGTGCTTCAAAGGTAATCAGTTTTCTTTGAAGTTTCAGCAAAACAGTATCTTTTAGGTACACATTTTATAATAATTAAAAAAAGCTGGTCATTTGGTCAATTATAGCCATTCTTGTTCCTGCCTTCAGAGGTTGATTGATTGTAGCTAATCCGGTAGTATGACTCTCTGTATCACAGCATACGGTACTGTATAAGCGGATTATGATGTAAAAATGCACTGTTAAGATGCGTTTGTCGATGTGAAGAAAGGATTTGTTTATGTAACAATAGATAGATTCCAGTCAGTTTTATTTCCTAGTTTGTGGCTTCCTTTCATGGTGCCTTTGAATTTCTCCACCCCAAACCAAAGATTGTATATACAAGTTTAAACAACCAAAAAGATATTGCCACCAAAAATAGATGGTATATTTTGTCACTAATAAGTAAAAAAAGTCACAATTTGTGAAGCCCAGCACCATCTCTGAGACAGATTATACATGTCAATGTATGTAGTCATTAAAATACATGAGAAAATTGGACTTACTGAGAAGGAAATAAATTGTGACCACATAAAGAACTTTTAATCTTTTATTATGCAGAAATAAAAATTTTAATATTTGCTTCAGAAATACATGTGTATGTTGATAATTTTTTATACTTTATTTGACTTTCAACTCAGGAGTTGTACCAACATTGCAACGAGACAAGATTTGTCAATAGCTGTAAGACTTGCCTTCTGTTCATACCTCCAAAATACTTATCAGTATTCATTAGAACATACAACCTTCAGTGGAATTGTATCAATTTGTTGTCTTTCTTTTTTGGGCATAAGATGAGGGCCAGAATTAAATGCAATTTTTATTAGTATATTCTCCCTGATTTCATATACATTAGTGTATGGTATGGCATGAGTGCCAGATTTAGGTGCAATATTATCATTTTATTCTGTTTTAACATACAAGTGTATGGAGTGGTATGAGAGTCTGATCATTCTGTTCTCTCTGCCCTCAGGTATAACACTATGATTTGGAATCAGTGCTAGCGTTAGGTATAATACTGTCATTCTGTTTCTTGTGTTCAGATAGAAATATGTGATATGACAGTCCAGGAGGACCAAGTTTTTCATCTTAATGTGAATATAATAGATTGTGCTGTTCTTTCTGTTTTCAGGTATTGCAGTGTATGGTGTAGCATGGGGACCAGATTCAGATCAGGTTCTGTTCACAAATGGAAAACAGCTGGTTATTAAGTCTCTTCAGGTTAATGCCAAACCCACAATGGTATGCAACTTGACATTTTTTTGAGTTTAAAATAGTGTATTTTTGTGCATGAAAACCAAGGTCTTTGCTGTTCACATTTGGTTGTGTGTTATACAGGAGCAACATGTGTGGTGATTGTACCTTGCCATTTTGTGAATAGTAGGGAACATGGGGTTCATGTTTCTGATTGTACATTCTACATGGGGATGGGGAAGGGGAGGGAGCCAACAACCTTAAGGCTGTTTAACATGAATGGATGAAACTTGGAGCGAGGCATTAATTGAATTTGCTTGTTTCTCACATGCATTGATCAATGCCATATAAGATTATATCTGGTTAATTAGTAAATATCTGATTTGTAATTGTTGCTAATCAGTGTTGCTTTTTTTTTAAAAATTTATTGCAGTTGATAAGTGAAGATATTGATGCCAAAAGATAAATGTTCAATTGATTTATTAATTGATACAGAAAACAACATTTATGTTCAGATGAACATTATTTTTATGATTTCTTTTAAAAGTTTCTGGGATGTTTTGTACCAGAATGCATGTATTTTAACTAACTAATTTGTCAGACTCTCATTCTCACATATGAAACAAAACTATTACAGTCGTTCAGCCATACTTGTTTTTATAAGGAATTTCTCATCAAATTTATTCCAGCAAGATTTACTCCCCTTGATTACTCTTGTTATAATAGAGGAATAACATTTTTATTTTTTATTTAATATTGCTTTCAGAATTGATGGTTTATTGATGTGACAGGATTTCCTTTTAATTAAATATGAAGTCAACCCATGTTGCTATTTTACTGAATGTTGCTAGGCAGTCCCTATCTGTTTCAGGTTCTGTGTATGATTTATTGGTAAACCTAACTTTACAAATGAAAACTTTCATTTTGCATGCATCTAATAAAAATAACTGTTGCTTATATCCATAACAGACATACTCCCATTAGTCTGTCTGCTAAATTATGATCTTTTATTTTTTTTGTTACAGTGGAAAGCACATGAAGGAATCATTCTGGTCGTTGAATGGAACCCAGTTAATAACTTTCTCTTGTCAGGAGGTGAAGACTGTAAATACAAGGTAGATATCACGTATTCCTCTCCTGCCTTAGCAGCTAGTGTGACAATATTGGGATCACTCTTTACAGTGGTGGATGAATTGTTGTTGTCAACAAGGTGAAGATATTGTGTGAACGTTTTTGAAAAAGTCTTGTAGCATTCATTTGCCAGGGAAACCTCATGTTCATTGGAATTCATTTCTTGGTTTGCATGGGTTGAAAAGTCTCTAAAAATCCACTTGACCAGACAGGCAAGAACTAGGCATTTATACTCTTACTTAACCAGCCATTATGGAGACATGAAAACTGATGCTGTTAATGACCTAAATTTGATCATGAGAATGGTTGTTTTCTGGACTTGTTCTGTGACCCCTCTAACCCCAGTTGTAAGTAATTACAAATTGAGCCTGGTTTGTTCCCCTGATTAGAACTGAATGAATAAAGCAAAGCACTTGTATGAGCTTCATGAAAACAAATGGAAGACAAGTACAAAGTGTGGACTTTCAATGGACATAGTCAGCAGATCATCTTGCTATATGCTTGCCATTTTGAGGAGTACATGGTGAATATGTTGTTGGTCCATCTGATTGTTTACAGTTTGATTTCTGCAAAATAGCTTGAGGTTTTTTTTACCATCTACAGTTACCAGACTGTGTCGATGACTTGCACTTGGGGTCAGGAAGAACCTGATCAACAGAGGTTCAAAAGTTCAGAGGTCAGGGTTACTCTGATTGACAGAAGAAAAAAATTTTCCCTGTAAAAACATTAGTTCTCTACTACTTTATAGTTACCAAAACTTTGTGAATGGCTTGCACATGGGGTAAGAAAGATTTTTATTGATTTTGAAATCGAAGGTTAAGGTCACTGTGACTAAAAGAAACAAAATGGTTTCCATACAATAATATTAATTCCACATCACAGACCTGGGTCCGAACTTTATGATCACTTGCAGTTGCAGTGAAGCAGAAGCCTATCATTTGTGTGGTCAAAGGTCAAGGTGACTGATCTCTGAATATTATTGATGGCTAAATAGAGGACTATTAAACATGGTGTGTGCATATAATGTGCCATTCATGGGACTCTTGTTCCTTAAAGAGGGACACTGGTCTTCCCTGAGACAGAAATGGGCAAGTTTCTGGAAAATTTACTCAACCGCTACAAAATTTCACATGCTATAGTTAGGCCAATGACTTTTGAGTCCCTAGTTTATTAAATATACGTAGTGGTGTGGTCAAGAAGGTCCAGTATGTGCTGCATTCATCAAAGTGTGTAGCAACAGTCTCACATTTCCATTATGTTGTCATCAAAGTGTGTAGCAACAGTCTCACATTTCCATTATGTTGTCATCAAAGTGTGTAGCAACAGTCTCACATTTCCATTATGTTGTCATCAAAGTGTGTGGCAACAGAGTCTCACATTTCCATTATGTTGTCATCTTAGAAATATAAGACAGTAATATTTCTGCTTAAAGATTATGCAAGAATCTTCATACTGTTACCAATAGGTCAGCTGTATATTTTGGGGTTGACAGTGTAAAGGTGGCTGAAATTATGGCGAGCATACGGTACTGATAGGCATCTCTTAGAGTCAACAAGACTGATTTGTAATCTGTCACTTTTTTCCCATTTCAGTAAAATTCAGTTTTTACCAACAAATTTCACAGGTTCATTGGAATTTGTTTTGTATAATTTCACTATAATTGCTGTGCCTTCTCTAGCAGATATTGTAACTATTGTGTTCATGGTGATGGCAACATTGTCTACGGTCCTAGCATCTATAATGTGAAGATTTTGTTTTTCATAATTGAGCAGGTCTTCAGCAACTGGTGAAATGAATATATCACTTCTCTAAATTAAGCAATTGTTCAGTTGGTGGTGAAACATGGATATAACTTTTTCCAAATTAACCTGGTGTTCAGCAGGTGGTGAAACATGATTATCACTTTTTTAGCAGTTGTCATAGTTACAATGTCATCAATATAAGATTTGTTTTTGTTGAAAGTTTTTATGTTAACATTTTTGAAGTCATGTTCAGTGATTTGCAAAGTTTGAAGGTGAGGCTTAGCATTCCACAGAAGAACTGGTACAGTTTTAAAGGATTGTGTTGTTGTATGTGACTTTTCTTTCAGGTATGGGACACATACAGTCGGCTTATGTATAGCAGCTCGGCACATGACTATCCCATTACATCCCTTGCCTGGACACCTGATGGGGAACTGTTTGCTGTTGGCTCCTTCAACACGCTGAGGCTCTGTGACAAAGCAGGGGTTAGTTAACTGAAAAATTTATTGATGAAACATAAAGGGTACAGGGATAAAGACAAATCAGTATTTGCTTCTACTACATCTTATTTAAGGTTTAAGTTTATATGATATCAGTACTCCAGCAGTCTACAGTAAGGCCCATTTGTATAATGTAGTCTCTCACATACTTTGGACAGGAACATGGCTTCCCAGAACTACACAGCAAGGCCCATTTGTATAATGTAGTCTCTCACATACTTTGGACAGGAACATGGCTTCCCAGAACTACACAGCAAGGCCCATTTGTATAATGTAGTCTCTCACATACTTTGGACAGGAACATGGCTTCCCAGAACTACACAGCAAGGCCCATTTGTATAATGTAGTCTCTCACATACTTTGGACAGGAACATGGCTTCCCAGAACTACACAGCAAGGCCCATTTGTATAATGTAGTCTCTCACATACTTTGGACAGGAACATGGCTTCCCAGAACTACACAGCAAAGCCCATTTGTATAACTGAGTCTTTCACATGCTGTGGACAGGAACATGGATTCCCAGAACTGTACAGCAAAGCCCAATTGTATAATTGCATAGCTGCCAACTGTCCCGTTTTTTCCGTATTTGTCCCATATTTTGGACCTGAATACGGGTGTATGTTTTTTTAGCCAAAAATACGTTTTTTAATTAAAAAAAAAATAATAAAAAATTTCCTTGCAATTTTCAGTTTAGAACGGGCACTCGGTTCCATTCTGATAGAAATGTATTGCATGTATATAGGAATACAGTTCTACAATATGATTGGTTCATTTGAAATCGAGGCTACAATGCCTGTCTTTATCCGCCATATTGGATTTCACAAACAGTTGCCGCTACCACTGTGTCTCATCTTTGTAATATTCAGCTTCTAATCATGTTGAATAGGAAAGCAGAATATTCAGAATTTTCACCAGAAAAGACAGGACAACAGAACTGAAAGGACAATTGTGCCGTCTTGTTTAGATTTGTGAAATCATCTAGTAAAGGAGAAGACTTTACGTTTTGGAAATTGTGTAATGTGATTTCAATATTGGGCATGGAGGCGCACATGAAATACAAGAGCACGAAAAAGCTAATAAACATCAGCTTGCTGCATCATCATCATACACAACTCAGCCTGAACTTGGATGTATATAAATACCAGAGAGAACCTTGATGTAATTTGATCGAAATTCGGTTTATTAAATTTCTTTTAGAAATGAATCTTCCGCTTTCATTTACTAGTGTTGCTGGCGATTTAGTTTGCACGCATTTTCCAGACGGTAAAATCGCAAAGGATTACTCGTATGCTAGAATGAAAACAGTAAGAAAATCACACAGAATCGAGATTATCAGTGACAGTTGGTACATTGGAATCGATAATAATTGAACAAAATAAACAAGGTGTGGAAAAGGGTCCTATAAACAGCTTGTGTATGAGTGTGTTGCACTCTTGCACCTTCTGAATGGGCATCCGAATGGAACAGGGTGCCTGTCCAGAAGGTGCAAGCGTGCAACACATTCATCTTTGACATTAAATAATTATGTAAGGCACTGTCCTACCTTACTGATGGTTGTATATGTTGTAAGTAGTTACATATGCATTAAAATTTTAAAAATCTGTATTTGGTCCTGAAAGTCAGTATTTTTGTCATAAGCAATCAGTATTTTTGTACTTGGGGTTGGCAGGTATGTAATTGAGTCTTTCACATGCTGAGGACAGGAACATGGATTCCCAGAACTACACAGCAAAGCACATTTGTATAATTGAGTCTTTCACATGCTGAGGACAGGAACATGGATTCCCAGAACTACACAGCAAAGCCCATTTGTATAATTGAGTCTTTCACATGCTGAGGACAGGAACATGGATTCCCAGAACTACACAGCAAAGCCCATTTGTATAATTGAGTCTTTCACATGCTGAGGACAGGAACATGGATTCCCAGAACTATACAGCAAAGCCCATTTGTATAACTGAGTCTTTCACATACTGTGGCAAGGAACATGGCTTCAGTTGGATTGGCCCAGATTATAAAGTTCTTTTATTGTTACTAATTTTTTTCATTTAATTTTTTAGTTCTTCATTGATAAGAACTAATCATTATGCTACATGACATCTCTTTGTTTTGAGTCACAGTTTGTAAAATGTTGTGCTCCCCAGATTTTTTTGCTCTCAGGTCTCTTGCCAATCTCATTTGCATCCATTAAGCTTGAACATTCCAGCTGATTTGTTTTTTAATTCCCCTGTTTGTTCTCCACCCTCACTACCTGCCATCCACTAAGCCTAATCAATATATCAATTTTGATCACAGACCTTGAACATCCCTCATGTGTCATTTGGTACAGTTCAGTTAGTGATATCAATTATTGACCGACTAATCAGCATACAAATAATATGTACATATGAATCATGTCTCTTGATCATTCTGCCATGCATGTCAGTCAGAACAACTCAGTGATATCAATTATCTACCACCTAATCAGTTTACAGATGATATATAAATATCAATCAGCGACCTTTAAAATTGCCCTATGTTTTTCAGTTGGACTAATTTGGTTAGTGGTTTCAGTTATTGACTGCCTCCAGCATGGGTGATCAGGATTTTCTGATCATGGTTTCAACTTATCTAGAGAAACCAATAGTGTATGGAACAGCTTTTGCTGCCAGTAACTGTCTCGACTGAGTGTGCTTAAAACCTGTCATGATAATAGCTAGTGTAACTTGATGCTAGCATCAGTGATCACCACAAGTGCAGTTGGATTAATTAAAATAAATCCAATGTAAATATGAGCAAAATTGTTGTCTTTTAGTTTTCTGTAAATGTGTGAGAAACTTGATTTAATTAGATGCACCAGTTGAATTTACCTATATATCTATCTATTAGAAGAACTTTGAACAGCTGCCACATTCGATCACCTGTAATTGAGGGAACCCTGTACCTCAGTATAAAGTACACTTATTATAACTCCCATGAAGAGCATTATGAGTGAGTACTGCTGACAGAAATTGCTTATAATCCTCATGCTTATTCTATTTTTCATGGCTTGGTATTGTGAGTTTGTAACTTACCACAGTACAAGGTGTCCTGATTGCTTATTTCTCCCAGGAGTGTTATAATGAGCGAGCACTGAAATTGCTCATACGGCTGGTGCTTACACCAATTTTCATTACTTGGACAGGGGTCATTCAAGCTGCATCCATGTACCAGTGACCCTTATTTGTTTTCTTTAATGCAAGAAAGTTCCTTCCATGATGCCTATAGGGCACATAAAAAAGATCCCAGAAAATAAAGATAAAAGATCATTACAGTTGATTCTATGCTGAATTGGGCACATCCTGTGCTAACTGAATATATTATGCTCATTGCCAAAGAAACATAAGATGATCAGTTTCACTGGCTGACAATAACCTCTTTTTTTAAAGTTTAAGCACCAATCGAGGGCAATCCATGAAAATTAAATCTTTTAATGAAAATGCTGCCTTTATTTCCAAAGTATTGTACAGAGGGGAGAATTTAGATACAAATTTTTTTTTAAAACTCCATATAATGGGGAATGTTTACTTGAAGATGAGGAATTCAATTCCCAGTATGAAAGGCTTGCATCTGATGAGGCAGATAAGGAACATATGCACTTGAGAAAATTATTTATTTTTGTCTGGAATATATATTCCCTTTTCAAGCATTCACTTTGAATCTAACTTTGAGTCAGACTCCAGAACAATTTGCTATAATCTCCTTGTCAACTAAAATAATGATAACCTAATCAGTGGGTTGTGGTTATTTTAGTGGACTCGGAAATTGTAGACAACTGTGATTTAGTTTGATTCAACACCAATTTATTTAAAGAATATTTACTGCGATAATGTTATGAGTTTCAATAATTTCTTCAATAAACAAGAAACAGATAAGGTTATTTGTGGCCCCTTTTTATTTCTAATTGACCTCACTTTATAACCTAGTACGGGTTATTGGGCCCCACTTTTTTGCATTTTTGGAATGAACACTGCTTGGAATGATTGAATGTACATGATTTCCTTTATGAGTAACCAGTCCATCAGATGTTATCCACCAAGCTTATGCTGATACCCATTCATAATGGGGGAAGAGTTGACTGCAGCATTGATTGATTTATTGGTTGGTATATAGTGGTACATTACCACATATAAGTGTTTATTGCACTGGCCATGTCTGAAACATGGAAACAAAAGATCAGAAAGACACATATGCTATGTGGAGGAGTATAGTAAGGGAGAGTTTTGATTCTGTCATGTTAACCACTCATTACATTTTCCACATGTCAGTCTGAAATATTTTCAAGTTTCCATGAGAATAAATGGTGTACAATACAAGGCACCCCACCACCAATTGATGCCTGCCTATTATAGATAGCTACATCACATAAATCTTTTATTAACTGTCTTAATTATATGTTGTTGGCTTCAGGCAGTAAAAATGTGCTCTTATTTTATGATTGTTGCAATTATATGCAAAACTTAAGCTCATACAATATCAAACCCAATATTTGTTCTGAATCAGAACTTCAGGACCAGCATGAAACTTTCAGGATAAGCATATTCTTTGATAAAACTTGCTCATGTTTTTACAATTGACATTTATGTTACTTGATTTTATTGCAGTGGTCCTATGCTTTAGAGAAGCCCAACACTGGAAGCATCTTTAAACTTTCCTGGTCTAGTGATGGTACACAGGTGGGCGGAGCTTGTGGAAATGGACAAGTTCTCATAGGCAATGTGATAGAGAGGTATTTAAAAATATGCTGTTTTGGAACATTTCCTTTCAAGAGTTAACTGATCTCTTGAGGTGACATAATTGAATAATATTGAATAAAAATGTGTTCGTGACCAAAATAGAGATGACCTTGTAATGAAAAACTCGCCCAAGATGAATACTTCATCAGCCTTCTTTATTGTACTTTGCATGTGTCTGTCTGTTTGTCTCAATCTGACATCTTGCTGTTACTTACAGGCAGAAGCCAGTCACTTGTTGAAATTGACATAACTAACACCTGGGAGGAGAGAAACAGAAGGTTGGCACGTCACATCTTGTGTCTGATGAGTTTCATAGGGAAGTAAACTGTATTTTTGTCCTGGGCTTATTTGTAAGAATATTTGAGATAGAATTTAAACTGATGAAATTTGCCTTGGAGTTCAGAAATACACACTTGGCAAGGTTATACTGTGGCTGACATGCAGTTGTCAGTATTCAATAGTGTCTCTGTGGTCAGATGTACTTCTGGCACATAGAACTTAGTGCTATTGTCATAACCCACAAGATCATTGTCACTTGACTCTGATAAAAGTGGCATTTACTTAGACACACATTTTTTAAAGTAAAGATTGAAGCTGAATCTAACGTATTCAAAAATCTTTCTCCCATCATGCACCACCCAACCTCACCCCACAGAGACCTATCCCACCCTTCCAAGCCATATTCTGTGAAGGGGGCATGCAGTGTTACCCATTTATGTCTTCCCTTTCCTGTCCAGTCATACCCTCTTGTCTGTTGTCAGTTTTATTTCTGCTCAGTAACTTTTCAAGGAATTGTTTGAATAAAATCAGTTTTGGTATCAGGTTTTACATTTTTTTTAAAAAGACAAGTTTGATTTTCAAACCTTTTTAACATTTTGACCAATTTAATGGCTTCAGTTTGATTTAGAACTTTGCCTTTTCATATTAAACCAAACTTTCACTGAATGCACCAGAGGGCACATGTGTTATATGGACAAGTATATGTTTTTTTATACTCCCTTTCATGTGAACTCAGATAGTCTTGCAGTTTTTGACAGATTACCATAAAACACGGTAAATATGTTCATTACCTGAAGATGTGCATGTTGATAAATCGCTTTGATTCCACAATTTTGTAAGAGTTATTGCCCTTTGATACTGCCATCTGAGTGCTGTGTATTTTTAAATACAGCTAGTCAGTTTTCAGTGCAATGTGGCAAATGCTGTGATCATCATCTGCAGATATCAACAAATCACTTTGATCCCATGATTTTTCTTTAATTAATGCCATTTTGTCCTGCAACTGACTGTATTGTGATAGAATCTTGTGAAAGCATCTAGTTTTACAGTGTTTGATCGATTGTCATGAAACTTTGAACATATTGTGGTCATCATCCATGTGTCTGTCAATAAATCAGTGTGTTCTCTTAATATTTTTTTAACAGTTATTGTCATTTTGCCCTGTTGCTGAATGCAGTGTAAGGCAGAATATTGTAAGCACGACTTGTTTTGCATTTTTTATTCACTGTGTCATGTTACAGTTATCATCTAAAGATGCGCATGTTGTCCATTCTTTGTGCTCCCAAAATTTTCCATTGGAGATATTGCCTTTTTGACTTTGGGTTTGTTCCAGCAATGTATATTTGGTACCAGGGGAGTTATTCTCATTATGGAGTAGTTACCTATAGATGCAGTTTAGAATTTTATATAATCTTAATGTGAATTAATCGAGTAATTAGACTAACCAGGCATGTACAGTTTAAACCAAGCATGTATTTTTATAAACCTGCCTCTCCTGGGTACCATGTATGTTTAATGGAGCAGCCCTTACAGCTGGATGCAGTGTATGACAAAATTTTGTGAATGCAGCTACTCTCACACATTTTAGTGGATTGCAGTGAAACTTGGTACATGCCATGGTCATCATCAGAAGATATGCGTGTTAACCAGTAATTGTAGTTGCACTATTTTCGGAAAAGTTATATACTTTTATCTTTTTTTCATTATGCTCATCTCCATGAATGGATTTGGCTGGGATGCAGGAGAGACTGGGGTATATTTATGTTAGGAAATTTGACCCCATTCCTGCAGTTCTGTTTTATTTGTTTGGTCCTTGCTCTAATTCAAAGGCTTGGAAGGTCTGGGATTTATTATAACTATTGCATTATTATAACTACTGCATTTTTAATATTCTTTTTTTCAACAGACGCATAGAATGGATGAACTTTGAAGCCACCGTGGTTGCCAGTAAACAGATTCGTGTGAGAAATGTAATGAATGAAGCAACAGAAAAACTGGACTTCAAAGATAGGGTTGTAAAGGCCTCACTATCATTTAATCACCTTGTTGTGGCAACAGCATCACAGTGTTATATCTACAGGTAATATTGCATTGCTGCAGGTACTGGTACATAAGCTGATAGCTAAAAGTGTCAGTTTTCTAAGTTAAGTTAATAATGAAAACAGTCCTGGAATCTTGGGTATCAAATCTTTCTCAAGATTTTGAATAATAAAGGCACCAGTGGCAGAAATCTTAAATATTCAGCATTCTGATTGGTCAGAATATTTTAGAGTAATATTTGAAGTAAAGTTTTATGATGGAGCAACCTTTGGGGAGTTTCAAGGGTATCAGTTTTATATTGCAAGACCTGATATTTGGGGTTTTTACTTGAATTTCTGAATTTGTCTCAGATGGGGCTCATTGGGGAGACCTTGTTTCGAATATGCTTCACAAGAGACCTATGGAGAAAACCTAGTTTTGAACATGCCTGAAGGGGATTTATGGGAAAGACAGTGTATCAGATATGCTTCAGGAGGGGCCAGTGAGAGAGATATTGTTTTCAATATGGTTCAGAAGAAGCCCATGAAGGACATCCTCTTTTAGCTATCTCAGGTGGGGCCAATAGGAGAGACCTTAAATATGCTTTTGAAGGGGACCATAAGAGAGCCTTGCTCTGAATATTCCTTGGAAGGAGCCCATGGGAGAGCCTATGTTTAGACTAAGCCTTTAATGAGGCCCATGGGAGAGCCTATGTTTAGACTAAGCCTTTAATGAGGCCCATGGAAGAGCCTATGTTTGGACTAAGCCTTTAATGAGGCCCGTGGGAGAGCCTATGTTTAGACTAAGCCTTTAATGAGGCCCATGGGAGAGCCTATGTTTGGACTAAGCCTTTAATGAGGCCCATGGAAGAGCCTATGTTTGGACTAACCCTTTAATGAGGCCCATGGAAGAGCCTATGTTTAGACTAAGCCTTTAATGAGGCCCATGGAAGAGACTCTATTTCAAATATGCCTTAGATGGGTATCATGGAAGAAGCTTTGTTTTGAATATGCCTCAGAAGGGACCCATGTAGAACATGCCATTTTTTTAATGTCTCTGTTGGGGCCCATGGGAGATAATGAGTTTTAAATATGTCACAGAAAGGACACGTGAAACTCAGCCTCTTATGAATCTGTCATTGATATGGCAAATGGGAGAGACCCAACATATGCTCTGATGAGGCTCATGGAAGAGAACCAGTTATAAATATGCCATAGGTGGGGCCCATGGAAGAGACCTGTTTTAAATGTGCCTTAGATGGGGCCCATGGAAGAGACCTGTTTTAAATTTGCCTTAGATGGCACTCTTGGAAGAGACCTGTTTTAAATATGCCTTAGATGGAGCCCATGGAAGAGACTCTGTTTTAAATAAGCCTTAGATCAGGATTTCAAACACTTGTCCCACAGGCCACATGAGGCCCATGGAGTTATTTCATGCGGCCCATAACGACACCCAGAATTTGTAAAATAATTAATGCAAATAAAGGTTTCAGTGATGTGGCCCTCTGGCCAATGTACTAGTCTGCATGTGGCCTCATGGTGATTTGAGTTTGAGACCCCTTCTTTCGATGGCACCCATGGAAAAGACCTGTTTTGAATATGCCTTAGATGGGGCCCATGGGGAAGAGCTGTTTTAAATGTCTTAAATTGTACCCATGGAAGAGACCTGTTTTGAATATGCCTTAGATGGGGCCCATAGAGAAGAGCTGTTTTAAATGCCTTAGATGGTACCCATGGAAGAGACCTGTTTTGAATATGCCTTAGATGGGCCCCATGGGGAAGACCTGTTTTGAATCTGCCTCAGATGGTACCCATGGGAAAGACCTGTTTTTAATTGCCTAAGATGGGACCCATGGGGAAGACCATGGGTTTTTTTTAATCTGCCTCAGATTGAGCCAAAGGGAGAGACGTTGTTTAGCTTACAGTTGGTTGCATAGGAAAACAAAATGAATAAATACTCTCGAACCCTTAGTAGTTTAGGGAACAACATAAACTATTGATGTTATTTTTAACTTTTCATATAGATTGCATTTTTGCACAATTTGTATGTATTTATGAAAACATGGCCCAAAATCTTTAGCTCTATGGGCCATTTGTGGCCTATAATATCCAAAGTTGGTGCAAAAATTAGTTTTTGTGCATTATTCAGTTTCAAAATCAATTGATAATATCCTGGAATAGTTTGTTTGAAAATATAAATTATATTTCATGTAGCATTGGTACTTGAACTTTCTTACCAGTTTCTACTATGCTAGATGGCTCACTTTTTTATAGGTCACAAACCACTTGACCTGCTCAGAGACAAACCTAAATGCAATGATGCATGTTTAAAATGTAAACCAAAAGACACTACCATAAAGATGGATGGATTAGACGGGTGCTTGATGATGAAAAAAAATGGATTGGTGCATTTATGCAAGATGAGGGCATTGTGCAGGGGTTTATAATGAAACATAAAATCTCCATTGTAAAATAGATAAAAGCACCATGTCCTTTATGACTTGTAGAGAAAAAGGATAAAGTGCCTAGAATCGAATAAAATGGCATTTTTAATTCATCGGTGAGTGATCTGAAAAGGTATGAGTTGAGAGACCAGAAGGAAGGGCAAATGACTTGCAAGGTAGGAAGCACTGTCTTGGGATGATAGGGACTTGCCTAGCTGAAGCAGTGATCTTACACAAGTATGAAGGCTTCGATTCATTCTTTCAGGAAAAAGGGAGAGAGAGAGAGGGAGAAAGAAAGAACGAATTTTGTTCCTCCTTTGTAAATGGGGACACACCAGATCAAGAAATATCTGTCTGTGTTTGGGTGAGGAGGTACAGTAATTTAACAGGTTCACAAGATTGTGCAATAAAGTTGATTACACTCTGTGGATCCAGTTAAACAAAACATACAAGGAAGATTTCATCATTTACACAGTAAGGGGCATTTTGATCATTTATTTCATGCTCAGATCAACCTAAACATGGCATGGATAGAAAAGTATAGGTCTGTATTTCATGCTCAAATCAAGCTAAATATGGCATCGATAGAAAAGTATAGGTCTGTATTTCGTGCTCAAATCAACCTAAACATGGCATGGATAGAAAAGTATAGGTCTGTATTTCGTGCTTAAATCAACCTAAACATGGCATGGATAGAAAAGTATAGGTCTGTATTTCGTGCTCAAATCAACCTAAACATGGCATGGATAGAAAAGTATAAGTCTGTATTTCGTGCTCAAATCAACCTAAACATGGCATCGATAGAAAAGTATAGGTCTGTATTTCGTGCTAAAATCAACCTAAACATGGCATGGATAGAAAAGTACAGGTCTGTATTTTGTGCTCAGATCAACCTAAACATGGCATGGATAGAGAAGTATAGGTCTGTATTTCGTGCTCAAATCAACCGAAAGATGGCATGGATAGAAAAGTATAGGTCTGTATTTCATGCTCAAATCAACCTAAAAAGGGGATGGATAGAAAAGTATAGGTCTGTAATTCGTGCTCAGATCAACCTAAATATGGCATGGATAGAAAAGTATAGGTCTGTATTTCATGCTCAAATCAACCTAAACATGGCATGGATAGAAAAGTATAGGTCTTTATTTCATGTTCAAATCAACCTAAACATGGCATGGATAGAAAAGTATAGGTCTTTATTTCATGTTCAAATCAACCTAAACATGGCATGGATAGTAAAGTATTGGTCTTTATTTCATGT
>JAECUM010070570.1:0-10193 GCA_016617855.1 Megalonaias nervosa | reverse complement strand
TTTTGTGTGCCCAGGGTTGCTGTAGAATAGATGTAGAATATGCGAGATACAGTCATTGCAAGTCGTAAAAGGCGAATAATTGAGGTAACCTAATTACGATGGGATGCGCTCCATTATAAAGTTTAGACTGAAGGGGTCTTTGATTTCTTAAAAGAGTGCGGTTAATGAAGACAAAAGATTGACCCCGAATTGCTGAGGTGAGGTAGGGTAGTACTTCGTGGTCTCCGGTACAAATTAATTTTTACTTGGAGAGATTTGTTTTTATGTGGATTTAGCAATGTGTTTGCCTTTGCCATTTTTGGCACCTAGCTTTTCCTCGGCAGTAAATATCATGATTCGGCTGATCTGTCGTTAAATTCAATCCATAAGTACGTACGCAACCCATACGTAGTGTTTTCTCATTCACTCGTATGTATATACCAAAGTTAAAGGTCTTGAACCAATGTGAAGGTCAGATCAGTGTACTCTTTCAACTGCAGCCCATTCTGTATTGAATACTTTGAAATCAGATTATATTTCCATAACAATAAAGAGCTGATTAGAGAGTAATGGATTTTTATTCATGCTCCACCGAGACAGGGATTTCACCAATGGCTGACGTTAAAGGATTGTCTGTCTGTCATTTGGAGACCATGGTGTTTGCTGAAGAGCTTGTTCACCTGCTCGCCGGGGGTTTCGAACAAAGATAGGCTGCATGTGTTCCCCGTAAGCGTGTATATAATAGTCTCATTACAGTGGACTGAGCTAAGTAGATTGGCTGCCTTCTTTTGAACTGTTACATGCCACTTTCCAGCGGGCTTCAATGCTGTTTTCATTCTTTTCCAGACTAGGAGGCTGGCAAATGAACAAGTCAAGATTGGTTTCTTAGTCTAAAAGTAATCTAGACATTTTCGGATAGAAGTAATAAACACGAAAGAATTTCAGGTGTAAAGCATATACAAATAGTGTGTCAGGTTTTAATGTGACCCAATAGGGATGTCATTCTCTTCATAACATTTCTTTAAGCTTTAACAAAATGTATTTTACAAGATTCAGGATCATTCCGTACAATCCAGGGGACGAATGTTGATTTACCCAAACAGACTGGGCAACTAAAACTAATTGTTGGATTAGTAAATATTTATGTAACTTGCCCAGTTTTGTTGTGTGAAATAAAGAACACAAATTCTCATTTTGCGACGGTTTTCGGTACATTCATTGTGTCGGGTTGGTAAGTAAATAGTCGATTATGGCCCGATTAAATTGTGATGTATATCTTTTCATGGAAAAATTAGAAAAGATTTCACTGACTGAAATGTTCCATATCTGAAATCGATTGTATTTAATCAATACGTAGCTTTCCTTTTTCAAACTGATTTTGTTTATTTGATAGGAAGCGAACTTTTCAACAATTATGAGAAGAACAGACAAAATACTAGCGAACAGGGTAGTTTATCTGGCTATGCAATGTATCAGTGACTCAATATCTCCATGCTAAATATAAGTCATTCACGCAATATCTCAATGCAAAATAATATCAATTGACGCAATATCTCAATGCCAAATATAATATAATATTATATCACTGACACAACATTTCAATGCCAAATATAATATTATATCATTGACTTAGTATTTCAGTGCCAAATATAATATTATGTAATTGACGCAATATCTCAATGTCAAGTATAATATTGTCATTGACGCAATATCTCAATGTCAAATATAATATTATGTCATTGACGCAGTATGTTAATGTCAAGTATTATATTGTCATTGACGCAATATCTCAATGCCAAATATAATATTATGTCATTGACGCAATATCTCAATGCCAAATATAATATTATGTAATATTATGTCATTGACGCAGTATCTCAATGCCAAGTATAATATTGTCATTGACGCAATATCTCAATGCCAAATATAATATTATGTCATTGACTTAATATCTCAATTCCAATATAATATTATGCCGATGTTCAATGTCTCAATATAAAATAGTCATTGACACAATATCCTAATGACGAATATATGTAAATTGTTAAATTTGCATCCTTCAAATTAGCACAAACTCGTCTAACTCTCCGTGTTCTTGTATAACTGATTATTCCTCGCTTTAGCAAGCACCAAGACCATATGACCCCCCACCCCACCCCAACATTGATATAGAATGCCCACCCGATTCACTCCACACCCACAGGCGTGTAATTCAAAATCTCTAATTCGTGTCCATGGCATTGTCACGTTGGCAATGAACTACCTAATCACGCTCAGCAATACGATGTGCAATGACCGTGATGATGCTCTTAATGCGCGGCATTGTGTCAGACGGTCCTAGGACACGATGTAAGTGTGAAAATTGGCCACGATAGTGATTAGTTCGTGGTAGAAAGCACATGAGCCTGAGCAAAATGTCATTCCTGCAGGGAAAATTATAAGTAGAACACTAATGACAACCGTCTGGTTTGCTTAAAAATGTAACAAAAAGCTGAATCGTAATTCACTACTTTGTCATGTTATCATTAGATTTTAAATGAAAGGATAAAAGTTCAACTGCCGCTGTGAAGGGGATGTGTGTCACGTGGTACCTAATTAATAACCAGCATATTCAGCTCCATGAGGCTTCCTTATTTTGATTTTGATCCTCCTAGACAATTTTTTTCAATTACAAAGTGACTAAAGATTTAGATGAAACATCCTGCTGAAATTATTTTGCTGTATTTTCCGAGAATTATTATTTTTCCTCTTAGTCTGATAAATAATAGAATCATGGTGTCTTGTTCTGCGAACTTTATTCAACAAGAGAAATATTCTGTTTTTGACAGAAAGAAGGCAGATGAAAAGAAAAAATTGCATACATATTTCTTAACCTAGCGTACACACACACACACACACACACACACACACACACACACACACACACACACACACACACACGCTCGCGTTCGCAGTCATACACATGCAACCACGCATACATATAAATATATCTATTCTCATTCTCTTGGTAAGACGGATACTTGAAAATTTATCTTCGAAGTCGTATAAGTCTGATGTTCTGATCCCAGAGGAATCAAGACACAAGGCTATATGATCATTTGAACTCTTTCCATGTCAGCGTGCGCAGAACACTCAAATCCAGTGATAGAGTAAATAATGCTCCCGAACTTAAGGAAACTCTCGGACTTAATTCTTGTTCAAAGAAACCAAAATAATCGGAGCTTCCTTGAGCAGCTGTTAACGATTGCAGACAAAGCAAAACGCTTAACACATTCTTTATGAAATGGATGATCAAACACAATCCACATGACTTGGATGCTTCAGCACAATCCACATGACTTGGATGCGTATTCAACATAATCCACATGACTTGGATGATTATTCAACATAATCCACATGACTTGGATGCTTATTCAACATAATCCAATGAACTGGATGCTTATTCAACATAATCAAATGCATTGGATGCTTATTCAACACAATCCACATGACTTGGATGCTTATTCAACATAATCCAATGAATTGGATGCTTATTCAACATAATCAAATGCATTGGATGCTTATTCAACACAATCCACATCACTTGGCTGCTTATTCAACACAATCCACATGACTTGGATGCTTATTCAACATAATCCAAATGATCTGGATGCTTATTCAACATAATCCAAATGATCTGGATACTGATCAAAATCCTTCTTTAGAGGTGGTCTGTATTAAACTGAAAAGTCAGATCACATCGTGTTCTCAGCATACGAAAATCAGGAACGTGACGAGACTCGAAGTAACGAGTCAGGGTCTGGATTATCTGATGCTGACAAGACGAGGTGATCTTGCAATTGTTATGTATATTTCATTTATTGTGTGTGCTTGACCTTTGCCCGTGATTGAGGGCAAGGTTCTGATCTACCTGACTAATGTCATATAATGATTATCTGACTTTTTTGATGGTTATAGGTAGTAAACAATACACAGGATATATATCAAACTTTAAGCTCAGGGCATGACCTTGTTTATGAATCAGTGACATTTTGTCCATTAGAAATCATTAGTTTTCCAGAACATCATGTTGCGTCATTGGTCAGGTGATAGTTTGTATTTAGAAAGGATTTAGTAAACAATTCTTCATTCATCAATATTTTGACATCATCTACTGTTGTCTTCAGATATAATTTGAAAGAAATCATTTGTTTAAATTATTTATTTATTGGAATTACAAAGTACTCATTGACGTTTTGGACTAAAACGCTATTTTGGAATTATTGTGAATTCATTCAAATTCCTTCAGAGACATTCAATGTTATATCATTGTGATACATCCAAACTTCTGGTACATCAGCAGATTCAAGATCATTGAAGTTCATTCGGAACATTTTATACTTCTGAAAATGTGATAGAACATTCAAATTTATTTATGATTCAATTCACAATACTGTGTCTTTTGCATTTCACTTTTTATGCTATGGAAATAAATTCTTTAAATTTATATCGGATTTGTTTCGGAATTTTCATTGTCCCTGTTAAAGATTTTAATTTCATACATTTGAGAAATCTTTATTGACACCAGGTAGCTTTCACAACGTCATCTAAAGTGGAGAAATTTAAATCCTACTCCTGAAGGGTTATAGTCTTTAAAAAAGAACGAGTTGTTTGAGCTTGCAACATATTTTGAGCTGTCTGAAATGAAAGCATCTTTATCAAAACAAGAGACAAAGAATATTGTGATTCAGTATTTTGGTGACAAATAAAATGATATTGCTTTGGGTTTGAGTTTTAATGATATTGCTTTTTAGCTGAAGAGTTCAAGAATTGCATTCAAATTGATGTCGAGAGCTATCTTGATGATCAAATCGTGCAAACTTTAGAAGATGCTACTCGCACAGCTGATGATTATTCCTTGACTCGCAAAGTTCATTTGTCAAGAAGTGTTCCACCCAGCAGTTTTTTTTCGTATATAAGGATCTCAGTCTCATACGAGTACTTTCAAATCTAAATTTGGCACATATTTTAGAAATCTGATTTCTGAAAAGACTGGTCAGGAATCATGATCTCTTCCTACGTGCATTTATTGTAAAAAGAATTTCTCGTCGTTCCTGATTACTACATCTTGAAAAATAAGCAACATAATAAAGACAGCTTTTCTAAATGTTCTTATTTCAAAGAGGCCAATGTTATGATCTTTTACTGAAAGCAATACATTTGTTAGGTAAAAAAACAGTCTGATTTTATTGTGGAGAATTATGAACCATTCATATCGAAAGGTTCTATATTACTTATTAGTGATTCGGACAATCTTATCCCTAATAAAATATTAAGGGACACGGGAATTTCTCAGAGTCTTTTGTTATTAGGTAGTTTGCCTTTGGCTGAGGAGTCTTGTAGACTTCACGAGCTTTGCCAATAAAAATAATTTGCAATTTATTCCAATGCTCTCTTGGTCATATAAAGTTTTCAGCAATTACCTCAAAGCGAAGAAAACATTTATCAACTTCTTTTTCGAGAAAATGTCGTACTAACTTAATATTTCTGAACTGAAAAGTGAGGGGACGTCTTTGCCTGTCGGTTCTAATTCTTTTAAACTATATTGCATTTCTCATTCTTCTTTCTTTGTATTTAGCTTTCTTTTTTTTTTCATCTGCCTCCCCCTTTGCTCTCTCTGCATTGCCTCCTCTCTTCTCTTTCTGAATGCATTTCCATCATTTTCTTCTGAACCTGAAGTTTCCTTAATTCTATTTCCACATGGGGTTTTTAATTGTAATTCTCTCAATTTCCTATCAATACCAGAGACAGTCTTACTGATCAAACCCAAAGCATTATCATCCAAAATTTCCTAACCCACCAAATACTTAACCAAAGTTTTTGTTATCTCTTGCTTAAACTTTCGCTTCTGAGAAAAGATCATGTCTTGGAAGCTCAAGTAACTAGTCATTTTTCAAAAACTATAAGATTTCCTGTGAAGGATTTAAAACAAAATGCTCTACTTTAGATGAAATTGTGGATGCTTGCAGGTTTCATTAAAGATTTTTCGGATGAATGAAATCAAAAGTTTACCAGGTACAACGAAAATTCCGAAACAAAGTCAAGACAATTTTCTAATATCTCGGAGAAGTTTTAAAGAATATCAGATCCCAGAAGAGCCTTCAATTTCAGATTCAAATCTATGGTCTTAAAATAAGTTACAGTCAAAAAAGAAACCAACATGTTTAAGTAAAATATAACAAATTTATTTCCTTATAATGGCAAGTAAAAATTAAAAATTGAAATAAATGATTCCTATCAAATTATCTTTAAACAAAACTAAATACTCTGATTATAACTTCTCAAAGACTGTTTGAAACAGGACTGAAGACTGTTTACAAGCCCTGTATATACTGTTTCACTTCACCCCAAGTCACAATAAAATGCCCATGATGTGGAAAATTCCATCAGAAACAAGTTTAGGCCTTGAACTTAAATTTTAATGAACTTGCTTACCATTTATTATCATGAGATTAAGATGAGGAAAGCAAAACATGATGATAGTCATGTAGGCCTAAGCTCTAACCTCAATCATGGACAAAGTTCAACACCTAATATAAATTAAATATACAGTAATGTTAGTTATCTATTTAATATTATCATGAATATTGGAGATTTGTAGCGGTGTGTGTGTGTGTGAGAGAGAGAAAAATACCACGGAAATATGGATGATCACATCAGACTGAATGTATGAAGAGGTGAACGCATACTAAAATCATCATATTTGGACATTTCATCGTATCAGTTATCAGAATTTATATTCTGTTTGAGATTCTAATAAATAGATCATGTCCCAATACCAACTCATAAAGCATTAACAGTATGTACTCGCGTATAAGTCAGATCGAACTGCAAATCCCATAGACCGTAGTATAATGTAACGGCAGTTTAAAAAAAAAAGAAAAAGTAATGAGTAGAACAAACAACACAGACCCTGATCTGCTGGCAAATTATGAGACGGCAGATCAGGGTCGATGTGTTCTTTGAAGTTATATTTGACTAATAAACCTCTTCATGCGGTAGATGCATTAGATTTATGAAGGTTAAAATATAATGGAAATTCTAGTTGCAGTGTGATATTTAACTGCCCGTATATCAATATTGCGACAATCAGCCCAAGGACAAAAGGCAGACAACATTTTCACCTCCGATACTGCAAATGATGCAAATAATCTCAAAGTGGTTTAGAGTCATAAATACTAAAAGGAACGTGAAACCGAATGATAAATTCAAGATATTGATTAAACTCTTATCTTCTGTATATTTTCAACATTTTGGGATTTTTACAGCAAGATTTTCATTTTATGTTGAAAATGCCATATGCATTTTGCTTCTCAATGCATAATTGAAGTACATTTATCCCTTGAGGCAGCTTCAAACGGGTCTGTTACAAATCACACGATATGTTCAGAACGTTCTCGCATAAATGATTGAACAATAAATTGGTTTGTTCACATAATACAGATGAATAAAAAATATTCAATTAAGTCTTTTGTAAAGGCATGTTAACAATAATTATTTAGTGGATCGGCGACATTTAGCTTCACATTTATCGCAGTAAAAAAAACATATACATTAATCATCTAATTTCACACAATGGCTTATCGGCTAGATCCTTTCCTAACGTTACCAACAATTGAAACACAATGTAAACATTATAGCCCTTAAGGGTTCTCAGGCAACTGTGGAAAACCCTTGATCGCTGAGAAAATTTAACTCCCTCTTTTGTCCAATCATTATTCAACATTAAACCTCTTGCTTGGCAAACAATGTCGAAGCAATTTCTCAGCAGGCTTACTCCTTTAGCGCCCCAGTCTCGAGTAATCTCGCTCCACCGCGTGAACAAATGGATGTCATGCCTGATTTCCCCTGTTCGTATTGATTCGGGGCGGCAAGGTGTCAGCCGAATCGTCTTTCAGTTTTAGTAGGAGCCCCGGGCATTCCAGTCAAACAAGATAAATGCATAGACCTGTGAAAACACAGCGGACGGAGCTAAGGAAGTATTCAGTCAATAATAGAGGTATTTAGAAAATGTTAAATGTCCTGCCACTAATTGTTTCAAATATCACTTACTATTTCCACCCTTACACTGTGTGCTTGAAATCTTGGATATGATTTGATACGTACCTGGCAAAACATTCAGCTGTTTGGACATAAGAAAGTGAGTTATGCTGATATCGTTTGATGTTTGAGTTTCGTTGGCTTGACAGGGCTATGTCTAATTTCATACAAGGTGAGTAAATGTTTTTTATTTTAATATAATTTTGTTACGACTATAAAATTAACGATTATGTTCACCAACCGTTCAAACGGTTACTTGCACTAATTTTTAAGTCACTATCAGAACTTACTTCTAACGTCTTTGAACATAAAAATTATTGTTAGTTATTTCCCAGTCGGGTGTCTTTAGTCGTTATTTATACTTTAAAATACTTTAAAATAATGTTTGATGTTCGTTAAGGTATAATTTTATGATAAAGCGTCCCCTTTCCCGCGCTCTTTCTGTGTGTGTGTGTGTGTGTGTGTGTGTGTGTGTGTGAGAGAGAGAGAGAGAGAGTTGCATCACTACATCTGGAAAGGCTAAGCTTTGTATGTTGTTTGTATACGCCAACACATTGCAATTTCCTGTGGTACTAGATACGACCATCGCTGAGTGTATTGAGTGTAATTGTGGTATTTGAAGTAGAAGTGTTTAAGGCGATTCACATCGGAGACTCGAAAGGAGAGATGTTTTTACTAAGATCCGTATCATTGCTGAAATCCCGAGGATAGTTTATGATCTTCCATAGCTCCCTGCTAATTTTGGCTTGCCGGTACGTACAGGTCAGATAAGGGTAACCAGGGGTTGGGATAATTGCCTGGAGCCACACGTGTCAGAATCGTTAGTCTTCGTATCGAACTTTCTAAATGTACCGGCATGTATTATATCAAGCTGAACGATGTGTATCATGGCAACGAAAGTTTTTAATTATTTATTACAATATCTAACAACAGCATTGCTTTTTGGTTACCTCCATTGCATAGAAGTAACCATTGTAACACAAATACAAAGACACCGGCATTATTAACGTGTACATATAAAACTATCTGTCCATCTGACAGTAACATCCACACTGATGCCTTCTGTTAGGTATACTATGTCATTAACACGGATTTATTTGCATAAACTAATTGAAATGTTTTTGTACATACTGTTATTGAGGTTGTACACTTTGTCTTTATGTAATGTAACGATGACGAAAATGACGATACTTTACAAATGCAATGCTGACGAAAGTGACGATACTACCTCAGTAGCCAGAAGAATACTGATGTCTACGTAATTCATAAATACATATTGAAAACACTATACATATTACTGGATTTAGTAATCATAAATACATATTAAAAACACTATACATTTTACTGGATTTAGTAATCATAAATACATATTGAAAACACTATACATATTACTGGATTTAGTAATCATAAATACATATTGAAAACACTATACATATTACTGGATTTAGTAATCATAAATACATATTGAAAACACTATACATATTACTGGATTTAGTAATCATAAATACATATTGAAAACATTATACATATTACTGGATTTAGTAATCATAAATACATATTGAAAACACAATACATATTACTGGATTTAGTAATCATAAATACATGCTGAAAACACTATACATATTACTGGATTTAGTAATCATTTAATTTTTTCACTTCTATAACATTGTATATCAAACACTATGGTCATATTAGTCAACCAAACTATACTCCTCGCATGACCATTATGTGTGACACATTCTCTCGTACCCTCGTATAGACTTTGTAATAACTATGACTTGATGTCATTCATGTACAAGTATATATCAAAATTTTTATCGTTCTTTCAATCAGTGATAGATCTTGCCAAGATGTATGTTCATCCTGGTTTTGTTTGCTTTATTATACGAGTTTCCTGACTGTAAGTCGAATTTTTTAAAATGTATTTAATACACTTAATTTATTATACTATGTATGGAAGGTATAATAACTTAGTGATAAGTATAGAAGGAAATAAAGATGTTGAAGACGAATTTATGAGAATCGCTAATTCAGATGTTAGTTTGACTTGGGAAATCAATCCATTAACTCCACCGATTATGCTTAAGTTATAATAATAATAATAATAATAATAATAATAATAATAATGAAACATC
>JAECUM010070568.1:0-17016 GCA_016617855.1 Megalonaias nervosa | reverse complement strand
CAATCGCAGATACAGACGCAGCAACAAAAAAATACGTCGATGATCAAGAATCCAAATACGTGTCAGTGCGTGGTGGTATAATGCGTGCATTTCTCGACATGAACAATAATGGTATTAATAATCTCAGAACACCAGAAACAGATTTCGACGCCGCAACGAAGAAATACGTCGACGATAAGGAAATTCCAATAATGACTTCGTTAACGACAATCAATGATGGAATTGCTACATTTAGAACTGATTATATTAATCACGTACAAACATTTTTAAATTTTCGTAGAAATGTAAACAGATCTATTAATGACTTTTTTGGAACTCCACCAGTCGTTGACATAAAACTTACCGACATTAACATGAAAATCAACGATATTGTTAGTGGAATTCCTAATATCATTGAAAAAACGAATCTTATTAAAATTCCTCACAAGCAGATCTTCAACGTAGTATACACAGTAGCATCAGGATTAGGAGTATGGACACTGCAAGATAATAATCTCAAACACACCGCAGAAGTCACTGGTGTATACAGACTGTCCGTATTTAGTAGTGCAAAATTCAGTATATTTACTACATTTCCATGGCGTTATTCAAACGATACTTTTTTCTGGAGTTGTATCCGTCATAATAAATAAAGATGCGGAAGAAACATTTCTGCTGGAAGCATCTGATAAAAATTTAACCAGAGCGTTATACTGGTGGTGCTTGGAATTTGTGTGTGAAACTCCTCAATTAGTTATCTAGATAAGTATAATGAATCAAGAGTCATTTATCGATGTTCAATGTCACAGATACGCTCAAGTATGTGAGTGTCAAACCAAACTAAAAAATATCATCGACGATTACACGATAAAGGTAAAAAAATATCGGCGTCGTATGGTTGTTATCGATATAATGGTATACTCGGTTTCTGCTGTTATTGCTGGAACTGGATTATTACTATCAACAATAACGATGACAGCGCCTGCAGTTGTAACAATTATAGTTTCCACGGCAACAACATGCGTAGGTATTTTCAGTATTATCGCTAAGAAAATATCTACGTGTACAAATGATAAACTAAACGAGTACATAATGAAATTGCACACAGCAACAACCGCCTACACTAAATTATGCTCGTATCTTTCAGCGTATCTCAGTGATGGTAAAATATCCGATGAGGAGTTCGTAACGATAATGAAAACCTACGATGAAACATTCATAATCGCTAGTGACAATAACGGAAAGATGGAGAATTAAATAATAACGATAATAATAATGTCAGAGTCGCGCGAATTACTTCAGCAGATCGTAGCTAATACAACGCCGTCAAAAACTACTATGATATCATTAAATTCAACCAATCCTGAATTTAGCGTTAACTTTCCAACCGCAATTCCAGCAAAGGAAATAGCGCTAGCACAACTGCGCGTTTATCATAGCTGGCCTAATATTAGGTCAAAACCATTTGGTGGACAACCAGCAAATAATTCACTGGTATTTGCGAATAAGAATAAACCGGATGGAAGTCCTGATTGGCAAGTTGTTGGAATTACAACGGGTAGTTATCAAATAGACGAGATTAATGATGAGTTCCAACGCAGAATTAAATCTATCACAGGAAAAGAATCCAAAATAGCGATTACTGCTTACGAACCAACACTATCAGCGGTGATTGAAATAAATTCTCCTGATTACCTCGTAGATATTTATCAAAGTTCGATCAGATCAGTGTTAGGATGGCCTGAAGTCGCACCTGTTTATAATGGAGTTTCAGAACCAACTAAAAATGAATTTAAAACGAGTGAAGAAAAATTCATTAAAATTCCAGAATATCGAGGAAAAAATCCATGGAATTATATATTTTTTGGATCTGATCTAAACGACGATAGTGATTACTTTACCGATTTTGACGGTAAAAGAATTCCCAAGATAAATAGACCAGTATTTGATGTTATCAGGACGCCAAGGGCGCGAGATCGATATATTGTTGATGAAGAATTTATTAAAGAATTTTTAGATACTCTTAAGCCTGAATACGATAAAAAGTTTAATGATTTAAGAAATTTACTTATTTCATTATCACAACATTACAACGATAACATAAAGCAGCAAATAATCGAGTCAATAAAACACTTAAATGGTATCTTATTCGATTTGTACATCGCCAATCGAGGTATTATAAACGATGCAACTGATCTTAGTAAACGCACTTACACTAATCAAGAGCGTAAACAGTTATTTCTTGATCATTATAAAATAACAGAAAAAGATTTACAAACATTTATTATACCAGATTTAAATAACGCTGAAATGAAGAAATCACTTGACGATCTTATTGAAGAATATTATCCGGGAGTAATTGAATCGTGGAGAAAATTAACCCCACCACCGGTTCTACTAAAACACAATAACAACCCTTTTGGTGCCGGACGTCATATAACGCCAGGCATTGTAAATATAACATCAGTAATTGCAGTCAATCTAGTATGCGATGTTCTTGAAGGTGGCTATCAGGTAGATCTTTCTAAGTCTAACCAGGCCCAGCAAGGGTACATATTATACAGTTTTAGTCCATTAGCCCCTCCCGGGTGGTTAATTGTATCAGAGCCAATTAACCCTGTGTACCTGCGAGTTCATAATCCGTTATTATCAAGGATACACTTTAAACTTACAGACCAAAGCAATCGCATTCTGGACACAAGAAATGAAGAACTAAATATAAATCTGTATGTGAAATCATAATGCGTTATCATAACAAAAAAAATATCCGGATGTATAGTGCTTGTCTATAATACTGTATTCTTTGTTTACATAAAATCCGCGCACAGATTTCTCATAGTGCGCAATCCAAATCTATTGTCTAGAAGGCTGTGGCTGCATATTGATTATTCCATAACGACTGTGTATATGTGACCGATTACTGCGTAAAGTTATTTTAAGAACATCCGCTATGACTAAATCAATATCCTTGGTTACGGCTTACGCATAGACTCAGTGTTAATGCAGAATTATATATATTTTTTGGAAACTAGAAATATAAAATCCCATTTTACACAGAAAACTGTGGTTTTTGTTAAGAACACTGTAGTTTTTAGGAAATAGGCTATTGGTAAACACATACTAACTTTTTCAGTATATATTTATAACAAGGTCCGATAGCTCAATTGATAGCGCGTAGAAACTCTCATCCGGAGGGTCATGGTTCGAAACCCGAGAAAGACATGTCTGCGGGAGGCGATTTTAGGCCAAGATTTATAATCTATTGGGGGCTCCAGCCCCCCCCCCGTCTTCAGAGTACACCAATCCACTACGTCAACACGTGGTGGATTCACTTTTGTGAATCACCCATTGGTTGATCGTTATGGGTTGGTGTGCTGGCGTGAAGACGGCATTTCATCATATCATCATCATCATCATATCATCATCATATCATCTCATCAAAAATATACAGCGGGGGTGATATGAGGTCGTGACCTTGTGACATCACTAAAGGGGTACCCCACACAAGGGCCATTCCAAAAGACACAATCGCAAAACTAAAAATAAACCTAATGAGATTCCAGGTCACAAAGACCAATCAGCCTTTGAGTTCTTAGAGTTTCGGTTACAGATATTTAGGAATTCTTGTAAGGCAATAAGCAGAATCTGATTGGTCACTAAAATAAGACCTACACGTGTATAAACAACCCTCTGAGTTCCTAGAGTTTCGGTTACGGATATTTAGGAATTCTTTCGGGGATAAACAAATAACACGTACAGACAGCCCTCTGAGCCTCTAAAGTTTCGGTTTCGGATATTTAGGGGTTCTCTTGGGGGTAAATGTCTAAACAAAGATTCGGAACCTCATTAGGTTTATCTGATACAACTATGGAATGGTAGACCGAATATCACCCCTCGCTGTATATTTTTGTTTATTTTTATATTAAATATAAATTTATTATATAATGAATTTTGAAAATATCAATGTCATTGTTTCTGCGATTAAAAAATTACAACATAACGGTATCAATGTATCTGACAATCTTAATGCTGAAAAGATTCTATGTGATTTTGACTCATTACAACAACGAAAGAACGAGAACTGATTTACGCTATCCGCTGATTATAAATTCATGAAAATTATCCAGCAAGGAATGTTAAAATCACTCGCAACTGTCACTGATGATCAGGTAAAATTGTTTGTGCCTCTCTCAAACGCTATTGACAAAATCAAGCTAGAATTATCTCATGGATACGAACAGAGAAAGATTATGAATTTTCGTATACGACAATTAAGAGAGCATTGTGAAAATACGAGTGAAAATACGAGCGAAAATGAGAGCGATAATGATGGACCATTGACTGTGATAATAGCTATACAAAATCCTTGGGAAAACTAACATAACCATTATGTTTCAGTAGGTATCATAGATTTGGATATGTTTCGCATTGTTTATACCTCATATTGACAAGTATATTGTATCCCAACCATTATATTTCAGTAGGTATCAAGTACAATATTGCACGTTGTGCAAAGTTTTTTGTTGAGTTTGCTAGTTTTCGTTGAGTCAAACCCCAGGAAGGTTAACGGGAATTAACATTAGGTTTTAAATTTATCGATGAAAAACTGGTTTTTTCCAGTTCTTTTGCTTGTATTATGTAGATTTTTGCTAGCGAATTACGATAAAAATCCGGAAAAAACCAGTTTTTCATCGACAAATTTAAAACCTAATGTTAATTCCCGATAACCTTCCTGGGGGTTTCACCCAATGAATTTGTCAAAATCTGACTGATTTTCACTGATGTTTGGTCATTTTTCATGCAAAAAAACGATATTTTCGAACAAAAAACGCGGTTTTCAGAACAAAATCAACGAAATAAAAAAAACCACTAAATATTTATAAAAATTATTTTTATTTGCAGTACTTGAGATCCAAATTCACTGGTATAGACAATCAGGATAGCTTTTGACATTAACTCGTATAAACGGATAACTACGATATTTATCATTATGCTTGACGGAGCGCTTAATCAGATGGTAACATTAAAAATACGGTAGACTAAACGTATTGAAACCTAATTTTTTGTGCAAATCTTTTGGAAAAGGAAGATTTCTGTATATTTTCTGCCACGTATTGTACCGATTGTGGTACTATGTCAAAATATTTGGCAGCAGAATTAATTGACTTGAACACAATTTCTTCACCATCTGCATTTACGGATTTAACAGGTCTTGCAAATCGTGCGCCGCCAGTGTTTCCAAACTTACAGTTTTCACTTTGCGTGATGATTCGTAGATTTCCAAGTGAGTTGTCAAGTTTATTGCCGTTGATGTGATCCACCACATACCCATCTTTGATCAGTCCAAAATAACACTCATAGGTAAATCTATGTGATAAATAATTTTTCTTGCCATTAGTAGTAAATCTAAGATAACCAGTATTGGTAACACTACCGACTGGTTTTTTTAATCTGCAGTTTCTAATCACATCTTCTCGAGATGCTTCATAATTAGTAATGATTGGGTGCTTCACAAACTCATTTTGTTCCATTTATATATATAATATTTATTTGTCTAAATCATTGTTTTTTTGAAAATCTAGCCAGATAATCTTCTTCGGTCTTTATAGGAGAGTCAGTGTTATATTTTTTATCGTAATATCGTTTCAACTCTCTGTACTTTTTACCACCGCATTGCGCACACAGTTGAGTCCTTCCTCGCACTCCAGCACTACACACAATACACGGTTTTGGTCCTAGACTCCCATTTCTGACGCATTGCATATGATAACTACAGTATTTATTCACGCATGTTCTGTTACACGGAGACGTATAACTGATTTTTAACCAGTTGCAATGATTTGGTTGAATCATATACAAAAGATTAATGTTCAATCAAATATATATTTGCCTTAATTATAATATGGAAGAATTATCCGTGATTGAACCCTACACAACCAGATTCGATCTTGACAGAATACCCGAGTATAAACTTAGTATTTCGATGCAAGATCTAGCTTTAACGAATGCGGATATAATTAAACGTATCCGTGAGGCCAAGAAGGAATTTCATGACGATGGTGCAGTTCATGCATGGTCAACATTCAGAGTTGGAAATGTTTCTAATACGATGAATGACAAACGAGGAAGAGTAATCATTAACCACCTTGATAATCAAAAATATTTTATTTTAATAAAATTTATTGTAAATACAGAAGAAGATATTTGGATTATTCGTGACAAGCGCGATACCGTCCGCGTGCAGTCAGGAAATATTATCTTATTGAGTAATAAATCTAAACCAGGAATACTAACTGGCATAGATAAACCGTGTTATGAGCGATCGTACCCTGTAACTGCGGTTGTCTATGGAATATTTCCGCTGAATAATAAACCTGATGTTAAAAATCTCAAACCGATGAAATTGTCATCCTTGACTTCGTCGAGAATAAATTGCGTGGCTGAGCGAGTTACAGAACACTTTACAAATGCGATACGTGGTAATGGTTTAACTGATTTAAGACTTAAAAAAATAAATGCATGGGCAGAGTCGGTTAAAGATACCGGAGCGTCTATCAGCGACGTTGCTGAGCTAGAGAGAAAATTAAGATTTCCAATAACAGTAAAAACGTTAACCGGAGAGATTTTGTACAAACCGAAATATACAAAAAATGGAGCTCCGATAGATATTATTGATCATAACGCGCACGCATGGACTGCTGCAGTAACAATATTTCCACAAGATAGAACGGTTAAATTTTATGACGGTGATATCTTTGATTTTATTAAAAATATTAGTAAAACCGATCCTGTTTCTGTTTGGTTATTTCAGAGTTCGGAATATGATCGTAATGATGAGATTCTGTACGATAAATATCACCGTTAGGTCGTACAAATTGATCGTAATGATCAATTTGTACGACCTAACGGTGATATTTATCGTACAGAATCTCTCCATGAGGAAATGGAACATCTTGCACAACGCCTTTGGCGTGAATATACCTCTGATGATGTCATAGTTAGATAATTATTGAATAATTGTTTTACTGTTCCGTCAGTCGCTGCTCATTTCGCTCAGGAGAAAAATTCATGGAAAACGACACGATCGGAATTTCTTGAAGATGTCAAGAAAAGTTGTATAGAATATGGGCACGGTGGATTATGGAACACCAAATACGATTATAACGATGTTATCTCGGTTGATATGGTAGCGTGTTATCCTGGGAGTTTTCTTGGATATGGAGCATGTTCTAAATACTTTAAGAGATTCGGACATCCTACACATGACATGACCAGGGTTGCAATAAACGGATCCTTACCAGATTTTGACTTAACAGGATTTGCTCACGTAGAATCATTCGAGTTTAGAGAAGATCTCCATGCGATTACTTATATTTGGTTCGGAAAACATTTTTCAGAGCGATGTTGGGTTCCGATAGTATTATTGCGATATATGCTTGATGCTGGATTCTTAATATCGTTGAGAGTAACTGAAGCGATTATATCGTATAGTTCACAGAAACAAGTTTGGTTACCAGAACCGGACAGATTTAATATCGATGATACCAGGAAAGAATTCCCTGATATTCATGAAGATCATGTCATTAAAATAAATAAATGCAGGAACGAGTACGACGTAAAACTTGCAAAAGATCTCGGTAGAAAGATAATCGGTAAGTTTACTCAAGGTGGTTCATACGATTATAAACGAGCGTGTACAAGATTGATTATGGACGATGCTGAACTAGATTTTATAATCGCTGATACAACGGAGAAAAATATATTTATAAACCGATGTAATGCTTATTTATCAGATGGAACAAAACTAGGTACCATTGTGAGCTATCTTGATGGCGACTCACCACAGTTTACTCATTTAAGATCTTCGATGTTAGCGTACGTTTCGATAAATCTATTGTCGATGATAAATAAATTTCCTCGTCACGCTGTCAGAGTTGCTACAGATTCATTTTATATACACAAAAAATATAAAGATTTATTAAAACTCGGTAATGGTGAATGGGGGACATGGAGGATAAAACAAGAAAATGTACTTAGTTATTCTGAATCTGCCGATGTTGAAATTACGGAGACATATTACAGAAATAATAATCAAACATCAAAGTCATCTGCACCATCTGTGTACGATCCTGTAGCTAGACATAAGACCGTTTATCTTAATGGGTGTGGTGGTTCAGGTAAAACAACTCGTGCGATTAACTTATTTATGAATAATAACTCAGATATAATTGTTTTGACACCTACACATAAACTTGCTAGAGAAATAAAGCAACGAGGAGTAAAATCATGTACATATCACAGTTTCTTTAGATGGTGCGGAGATACGTGGACTCCATCGCGGATGGGTGAAAAATATATACCTAGGTATATTATATGGGACGAGATATGCACGGTGTCGTTAGAAACACTAAAAACATTTCTTGATTGGTTGTTATTGAAGAATACTGCTGTGATTATGTGTGGCGATCATGGTCAACCACCACCCTTTGTTGGACAGTCTCCACATGAATGGTTGAAAACATTTGTAGATTATTACGAAGAAATAAATGATGACCATAGAGCTATTGATGAACCGCTGAAGGAACTTAAAAGATTAATCAGACTGCAGCCAGATAAAATACAATGCAAGATACTGCGTAAAGTAATTGCAGAAACTTCTATGAATGAATTTTGGATTTTATGGAGACCTGCTGATTTGATAGTCGCGAGTAGAAAGATAGTTCGTGATGAACTACAAAAGAAATTATTTACGTTACATAAAGAAAAGTTTCCGGATCTACATGTACCCTTGTGTTATCGCCCAGCAGATACTCGACGACAAAATATTGAAGTTGAAATACCAGGTGCCTTGGTTCCACCAAGGGTACAGAATCTTGTCTTGAATAATATCGTGTTGGTTGCTGTTGATGTTGTTGAGAGCGCGTTGAACATGGATAAATCGCCATGGACGTTAGGATACGCTATAACAATTCACTCGTCGCAGGGATTAACTATAACTGATACTAGAATCTGGATTGTAGATGATCGTATTGAATGGTCGAATTTAGTCTATCTCGCCGTATCTCGAGTCAGGAGAATATCGCAACTACATAGGGTTATTGTAGATTACGTAATAACTGAAGAAATCACTAACAATATCGATATCAATAAAAAATTAGTCAGCTATAAACAGTGTGCCAAAAAAAAAATAAGCGTGACTTTGATCTTGATGCTGAATTTATTATAACACTAAAGCAACTACAGAATAATCATTGCGCAAGTTGCAACTGTAATATGTCATGGCAGTGTTTTAATCCAAGACAATTTACCGTAGACAGAATTAATAGTGATCTCGGTCATACACGTGATAATGTGATGCTGACCTGTCTTGAGTGTAATTGACGTCGAGGCTCTGGGCGTTTACAAAATTGAGCTTGGTGGTAATTGCGTATGCTCAGGAATTACTTGTAATTGTTCACGTACAAATCCACGTTGAGGAGCTGTAGAATCTAGTCTGTAGATTGGAGGTCTACCAGTGAATCTAATCACGCTAGAAATTTTATGTGTAGTCACGCTCCAGATAGGATCGGTTGCTCTTTTTTTACCACCTTCAAGTTCGCCAGGTTCATATAAATATCTTACAGTTACATTACCTAATACTGGTTGAGAGAAAGATTCATGTTTTCCGTAGTTACGGGGTATATATATTTTTTTTTTTGATCGCATTAGAAGGTTTCATGGAAGTTGCACGAGTAATTTCATTATTCAACGCAGCTATCACACTCGGTAATCTTGCAACCCATTCACGAGATCTATCCTTAAAGTCAGTAGATATTTCCTTTGCATATTGGTATCCAAATAACCGCTCAGCAAGTGTTCTATTAAATCGTTCAACGATTGCCTGATCACGATGAATTTCAGTATGTCCTCGTCTGATTTTAACGTTATGTTTCTTCATCAACGATGATACTACTCCAAGAAATTCTTTACCAGGATCAGCTTGTAATAACCGTGGCCATCGTAGACCACCACGCTGATAAATGCGTTCAAACGCAGATGCAACTTCAGATGCTGTCTTTGTTGATAGCGGCTCCGCTTCTTTATATCTACTCGCAACGTCAACAACAGTCAATGCGTATCTATACGTGTATTGACGTCTACGTGTTTTAATGGTATCGTGTGGTAAAAATAAAATATCTGCTTGATGAACTTCATTAGGAACGCTAACATCAAAATGCGCGTACTGAATTCTTTTAGGTGGACTCAGGAAGATTTGCCATATTGCCTGTCGTGCTAACCATGATGCAGCAACATCACGTGAAACTTTTGCTGCTTCGGCGAGTTTACTAATCGCTGCTTTACCTCTCCAGAATCCTCTCGGGGAATAATAAACAGATTCCATTATGATAGTTATATAATTAATTACCAGCCCCTAGCACTAGTTTACCTTTCATAGCAGTTTTTACTAGAAAGCTAGCGAGAGATTCTCTGAGAGATTTATTAGGTATAGAATTTAATGCGTGAATCAATTTCACATCTGCGAGATGCCGCTGTTGCAAATCTGGACTTTTATAAGCAACATCATGAATGTGACATGCTTGATCAATCTTATTTACTGGATACTCTCCTGGTTTTGGTTGATTTTGGTTATCGAGTCTGATATCAAGTCGAGTTCCTGGACCACAATAATTATATCCGGGTAAAAGTTTCTCACCGGGGTATTTAGCCCATGGAGTTCCTGGCAATTTTCCTAACGATGCAGCAATATCCCCCCACCTGTCTTTGTGGAATAAATTTATATTTCTTGGTGCCACATTTCACATACTTACCTGTAAATGCTCGTCTTTTATTTTTTGTTGTTATTGTCGTTAATTCAGTAGTAGGTGTAGATGCTCTGCATCGAACACAATATAGACTCATATTATTTATTATATGGATATAATTGACTTTTCTGCGACACGAAAACAAGAGCCAGTAAAGCACCATCCAGCGTTACCAAATTCTATCAGAATGATTATAATAGGTCCGTCCGGAAGTGGAAAAACGCAATTATTACTTAATCTGATAATGAGATAGCTGAAGTGGGATAAATTATATTTGATAGCGCCATCTGTAGATGATCAGCGATGATACGAAGTACTTAAAGATTTTAATGAAAACGCAAAATTGTTGCATGAAGACAGTGAAGTCATAGACTTTATTACTGATATTGATGAAGCGCCATCTGTAGACGATCTGGATGGATTCATTAATAACCTCGTGGTATACGATGATGTCATGCTGGACAAACAATCCAATCCAGCTCGGATATTTTCACGAGGCCGTCACAAAAACACAGACGTGATTTATGTTACACAGCGTTATACACAAATTCCAAAAGTGATCAGAGATAACTGTAACATTTTAGTTGTGTTCAACGGAGTTGATAATCATACGCTGCAAAATATTTATTATACTTGGTGTTCTGGGGACATGGACATGAACAAATTTAAAAATTTCTTTTCAAAAGCACAAGCTGCTCCCTTTGGTTTTGTAACAATAAATTTACATGATCCGAGGTCAAGATATCGTAACGGACTTGATACAATTTTTGGATAAAAACCATAGCAGCAGAGAGGGTGAACGACATACGCGTAGTGACCAGCACGTGAAAAAATCGGAAAAAATCTGGTCAATTAGAGAAGTTTTTACTGTTAAAGCAAAAACTTCTTTTTTCAGCCTTCGTAGGAACCCTTCAATTTCAAAAATAAGGTCTCTACAAAGTTGTAGGGTTCACCCTCTCTGCTGCTGCAGACGATGTTAACACCAACGTCAGAATATCAACGAATTGTGCATTTCCTGTGGCACATTCTTAGCATGGTTAAAGATATCGATTGCGTGGGCCTTCAATGAAAAAGATTTTTCGCGTTCTTGTTTGCATCAGCTTATGGTTTCAGGAAGAGATACTAGTGCCGACCAAACATTAAGCTAAAATTAAATTACTAACTTTTCTTGGAATAATGAATCCACACCATACTGTAATTCTAAAGATAAGCGAGTTATTGCTACTAAGCGAGAACAAATATACTACCGTTCAAGTAATATGCAGATTTTTAATAAGCATTTTCTATTTATAGATCTTCCATAGTTCAGCTTTCCCACCAGAAATGTGTTATTTATTTTGTACTTAGCAATGTGTATACATTTCCTCCAGCAGACAGAATCAATGTTAGACAGAAGAATATAACTTGTTTCTAATCTATAACTGTACGATACCAATTTTGATGATGTTTTCTTTTTCCTTACATAAACAAAAAGAAATACCACACAGAATCCATACATCTAGAGCAGAATGTACTGCTACAGTTTATTGAAGGCAATGTTTTGAGTGAATTTTTATTTCATATAAACTGCTTTGTTAGACAATATCCTATCCAACATTAATATTGAACCTGGCTACAATTACTGTAGGAACTGGGTCAAAGGTCATATGATAATTGAATATTGTGGCTACGATCCCTCGCCAGAATCAACACCATGCTATATTCTCGATAGTCTTTTAAGAAGAGTAATACTTGATTGTACTATGGAATAAGTCACGCAGGTTACGTCTCTCTAACAGATCTACACATGTTACGAAGTGAACACACCGTCTCCGTATAATATTACTATCTATCGTTACTTTGCGCATGGTAAGCAGCGTACAGGTTGTTGGCAATTATTTCTACAAATGTATCCAATAAAAAAAAAAAAGATTTGTTTAAATTTTCAAACTCAGAATCAATTTATATCATTCAACATGGATGCATTCGAAGTAGGTTCATATCTGATTTCAAGTTTTTTTTTGTTTTTATTTTATAAATTACGTTTATGGTTTGTTTAAATTATCGTGGCTGGCAGAATATCTGTAAAAGAGATGACAGCCAGTAATGACTGGAACAAGAATATTCGTCACTCTAGCAGTACGATGTTTAGGGACTTGCACTGCTAGGCTGGTGAACAGGAGCATATAACCTTATACCATGTGACTAGTTAAACTTGTTTGTAAATTAAGTTTAGTAAAAAAAACTTTAAGAGATAGAGCAAGATAGGAGTAATTGATTTATGGTTGCCGCATTGGAATGGTTTTTCATCTGCAAGGCAACCATCTCTTCCAAGTACTACAATCCGGAAACGTATTTGTTAAAAAAGAAAGTTTTCTTTTGTACGAATGGTAGTCGGTGTTGCAAACGTTTACTCATTTTCGTGTAAAGTAAGTTCGGATGACCCATATACAGTTTTAGTAGTAAAGCTGTATTCTTGGAATAATATTGACGGCGGTTATTCTGGAGCTTTTTATCGCCATTTTATTGCGTGAAAATACAAACACGTTTTTGTTTCTGGCAACAATTTCAAAGAGGGGCACGAAAAAACATTCAAATTGTGATATAATTGATATTGGTTAATTTATTAGGTTTATTCAGATTTCACATTTATTCATAGCTGCTTTTAATTCAGTTGCCAAAACAACACAAAGAATAAGATTGTCCTTGGCTTCAGCACACGATAACATCGTGAAATAATACAAGAGCCTCCATTGTTCTAGCCAGAATATTATTGGAAGATATTTGCGTTCAATTTCGTCGTGGTTTTGAAATATTGCGCATGTCACACGCAATGTAGGTGTACTCGCAAAAGAGTCATGTTTATCTGTAATGTATCATTTGTGCGCATTTGACATACTACTGGGATTTGGAGCAGATGGATACAATTCACACTTAATGACATGTTGGCTTGCCATGCACACGATGATGAACAATTAATCTCCACTGGGATGAAATCCATGCAATCCTTGATTTAGTATCCTCTTTAAATTAACTGCTCGTGATCTAGCATCCTCAGGCCACGTTTTCACATCATCAATCTAAGCAAGGTCTCTCGTGAGAGTTTCGATACTCAATCCAAATATTTAAAGAGCTCTCAAATAAAAACCGCTTGAACCGTTGATAATTCCGTCGCTTACGTCCCTAGATGTCTTTATAACGTATTAAAGCACAACGGAGTTAGAAGTTCTGTGAAAGTAGATGATGTTTTTCCAATCTTCAAAGACAATTGAACAAAAACCAGATGTCATTCGACGGTGTTTAAACACATGTCTTTCTTTCTGTAAATGTATTGCAAATATAAAACAAATTATCACACTACATTATTATACATTTGAAGAAAATGCGTTAGACTATAAAACAATGCAGTCAGTATGTCTTGTCCAGGAATTCAAATCGTTAATAACAGGAAATGCTGTGTAATATTCTACTCGGAGCTCTTGAAAAATCAAATTTCATTAAGAGGCCAACGCGTCGACTCTAGCTTGTTTTCAGTAAAAGAGAGTTCATAACCAAACATAAAAATGCTTTCTTTCCCCTTGGGAGCAAATCTTTGTGTCTAAGAGTTCTAAGGCGTTCAGATGTGACCTGGGTCAGACAAAATAGAAATGATCGATAAAAAGCATAGAACTGGATAGGGTAAGGTGGGGGCTTGGGGTAAACAAGTCAATAAGGTGACAGTAAGTTAACAGCGATCTTTCTCGCACATCTCTCACGAATGTACAATATTTTGCAATACAAATCTAGTATTACATTGCAATGTGTATAAAATTTGCAAATTTTGCATTTTGATTACTGCATATATGTTCACACATGATTGAGAAATATAATGTGAAAGCTATATTTTGTCATTTATATTTGTGTGACAATTCTGTCCAACAAAGTAAAGGTGACACATTTAAAATCTGCCTATACCTCAATGGCCAAAAGCAACTTATATAGTCGCATGGCCATTTTTTTCAGCAGTACGTAACCATGACGAACATTGTCATTTTGATATCTAGAATATTACTGGAGTATATATCCTTTTAGTGTCATTGCTTATTTGTTATAATATCTAGTACTGTTCATATAATAACCATGTTGAATACTGTTCAGGAGTGTTCTTATAATAATCATGCTGAGTACTGTCCAGGAGTGTTCATATAAACCATATTGAATACTGTCCTGGAGTGTTCTTATAATAACCATGCTGTGTACAGTCCAGGAGTGTTCATGTAAAACGATGTTGAATACTGTCCAGGAGTGTTAATATTTATAGGTTATGCATTTATATGGGAAAATATGAATGAGTTTTTCGGATGGCTATACTGCACGACCTTGGGAGTGCAGTATATCCATCCGACAAAACGAGTTCATATTTTCCCATACAAATGCAGTAACCTTTTAATTATATGCTCATTTTCTTATTCTACCTAAGGCTTAAATATACCAACAAAAAACCCTGCAAGAAACAAAGTAACTGAATGTATGCCGTACTCCAAACTAAATACACAAGCGTAGATGCATCATTACACAACAACGTTATTAATGCGCACGTAACTCCGTCCAGATAAATTTGAAGTTGGTCGCGCGCTAGACGTAAGTTTCGAAAGAAAATGGCGTTTGGTCAACTTAAAATTGAATTTGGAGTCATATTGTGAATGACTGCGCATTGCAACAACTTTTTCATTTGATCTGAAATGAATACGTTTTGGTATTTTTGTCGATTCGACGCAATTTCGTGATTATGATCTGGATTTAGTAACTTACAGCGTCTGTGGCAATTCTACATGAAATACATCGTATTGAAGCAGCGAGGCAGAAGTATGTTGACATCGGCATGCGTGTTTCTGTTCTGTCATTGAATGATTCAAATCATAATATGGGAAAATATGAAGTCTTTCAATTGCAATTATCGAAAAGACGCTGTGGAATTTAATGTTTATTTCATTTTGAGTGCCGTAAGGAGGATGTAATTGCACTTGGAATATACTCAGTAGTCGAAATTACAGTACAATTTCGAAATGTGTAATCAAGCTTGAGAACCCATGACATGGCTCATGTAATTAGGATTTGCAGAACTAAGAAAGTACATTTTGAGGAAATTCAGGATGTAAAATTGTAAGTATATATTTGTCATTATTATTACCAGCGAAAGACAAGTTTATGTCTTATAACTTGCATGTTATTGTAAGGACCCTGTCTGGCGTCTATCGCTAGCCTAAATCTGAAACATTGTATCAAAAAAGTTAACGCGGAATGTGCCAAAGCTGCTGATATGTGGCAGTCCGTGAAATATTTGCTTTAGTTCATTCAGAAAAAAATTGTTTTTTTACAATAGAAAGTAGTTCCTTTATTCGCGTGCATTCAGTATGAATTCAGCGCGAGGGTGCAATATCTGGAAATACTGTACGATTCTGACAATGTAAAGTTAACGGAGAAAAAAATGAGCATATAATAAAAAATCATATTGAATACTATACAGGAGTGTTCATATAAAACCATACTGAATACTGTACAGGAGTGTTAATATAAAACCATATTGAATACTGTCCAGGAATGCTCATATAAAACCATATTGAATACTTCCAGGAATGTTCATATAAAACCATGCTGAATACTGTCCACGAGTGTTCATATAAAACCATATTGAATACTGTCCTGGAGTGTTCATATAATAACCAAGCCGAATATTATATAGGAGTGTGTGAATAATAATAAAGATGCTGAATGCTATCCTGGAGTGTGCACATAGTAATCATGATGAATGCTCTCTAGGCGTGCTCACATAATACTCATGCTGAATGCTATATGTGAGTGATTATATTTATATAACTATGCAGTATACAATCCAGGAGTGCTCACATGATAATCATGCTGTAAACTATCTAAGACTGCTCACATGATAATCATGTTGTATTCCATCTACGAGTAACTCTATAATAACCATGTTGAATACTATCAAGGAGTGCTCACATAATAACCATGTTGAACACAACCTAAGAGTAATTATATGATAACCATGCGAAATACTATCCAGGAGTAATTATATAATAACAATGCAGAGTACTATCTAGGGGTGATTATATACCAACCATGCCGAATATTATATAAGACTGTTTGCATGATAATCATGACAAATACTAATCTTTCATTCCCAAACATACTGAAAGAGCTAAGAGAGCAATGCATAATGACATTAACATGCTCTTTTGAATCAGAATATATATATATA
>JAECUM010070567.1:0-10688 GCA_016617855.1 Megalonaias nervosa | reverse complement strand
AAAAAAAAGTTTAGATATCAGCCCAAAGAAAAGACAAGAACAAAGGGTAAAGTCTTTAAAAGAAAAAGCTACATTTTGTTCTTTAAAACTGTTTTCTTTTCATAAGTTCAAGACCATCATAACTTGAACACCATAATGGAATGCATCCCTCTGCAAAAATGTTGCCTCCATGAGTTGTAAGCTGAAAACACTTTGAAGTTTGAAATCTTGCGTATAGTTTGTTTTGTAAAATGTGTCCCAAAGATTGTCAAAAGTGTAGGAAAATCTGATTAAATATATAAACAGGAATTTTGAAGAAATTTGTATTAGAATAGAAAAATTACTCTTGTATTGGCTCATTATCATTCAAAGGTCCATGATGTTCCAGGTATTCATATAGGGATACTTCCAGAACATGTCTGTTTAAGCAGTTTGCAATGAAACTTTCATAGAGGGTTATACATGTCAGGTCACCCTTCTTTTTCTCAATTACCTCCACCTCTTCACAGCATAAGCACTCAATTGCCGAGTTCATCATCTGGCAATATCCACAATCACACCTGTAAGGAAAGTGCACAACATAATTTTGACCAATCATGAATGTTTAAAAATCACTTTCAATATTTTTTAAGCATTGAAAAGGAAAGATGCGGATTAGAAATAGCATGTTGATTCTGCAACTGAAATAAAGTTTGACAAAACAACATTAGTTCTCGGTATGTTGCTTTTCAAAGTTTAGAGTAAGCATTACCAAGTGAATGTGATATTATGAGTAGAATTGTGTTTAATAGGTTAATATTCAGTGGAACTTATGATAACGTTTGACCTGTGATTTTTGTGTTTAAGCTGCCTCGCTTGGCGCTCAGCATTAAGAGGTTAGTGTTAGGACTGGTCGGCCTGGTGTCAGGATAATGTGACTGGGTGGGACATCATGCTACATGTCTGCGGCATGATGCCCCAGTGCTAGACATCACTATAAACTGCCACACTGCAGACATCGTAGCGATATGACTGAAAAATTGTTAAAGCTACGTTAAAAATCACAATCACATCACATCACATTTTTGTGTTTATAGATTACAGAAGGAGTTGACCTTGGGTGTGTATTGACATTCATTATCATAGTCCTGTATTCTGGGTGGGCTTTGATTCTTTATTTGGAAAAGAAAACATATACTTCACTGAGTGAAGAAGTAAATGTAGTTGAATTCTAAAATAATGAACAACAACAAAAATCTGTGATTACAGTGTATAGCATGTCATTATTTCCACTAGAATCAGTGCTCTGAAACAACGCAGCAATTCTATATTTACAAAATCTACATGTGGCTTATTTTGCTTTTAAAAATTATGAAAACTTTGCTACTTAATATCGAAAATGTTTTATTTAGCAAGATATAAAAACTAGAATACAGCTTTACAGGCATCTACTTTGATAACGCGCACTATCGGTATATTTTAAAAGTTTCAGGCAATTAAGGGAGGATTATCGAAATTTGGGTCCACCAAAACTTCCAGATTTATACACAGGAGTTGACAAATTTCCAGTTTCTTTTAACGAAATGTAATGTGCATGTTCCTCATTTTTTATATGAAATGCATGCTATAAATCGGTACAAACCATTGTGTGTTCTCGAGTCGTCCTTCTTCACTCAGCAAAATATCCTCTTCATTCGAAGAACCTGACGCCGTATCATCACTACTCTCTTCGTTGTTAGTGTTCAAAAGTGGCTCAAACTGATACAGTATAATGTTCACGCTTACAGAGAAGTCCGGGAAATCGTTCTCGCAATTTTCGATAATGCAAAAGGGAAAAGAAATTATTTGAATCACGCTAGCAATCTTCGTAGTTAACTCGGTTAAGTGGTAGCTATAGATCCTATGACGTCACTGCCGGCCACGTGATACGTATCTAATTATCTCTCAAGGCACATGCGCGAATAACCTAAATATCTCCTTGTAGTAACTAAAGAACGCGAGAACGGTGTACGGGATTAAGATAATATATAATTTTGCAAGACAGGCAATCAAACAATAAAAAACCAACATGTACGTTCCCTATTCCTTTAACTATGTCAAATTTTTGTGTGATGTACGTTTTGACCATGCCAAATGGCAGCGTCATGCACGTGTTGACCATGTCTAAATTAGTATCTTACACGTGCTGAATGAAAGTATGACATGTTCATACGGTGTTTTCCTTTCATTTATAAATTGTGGTCCATATTTTGCTTAAATATTGTGTGTGTGTGTGTGTGTGTGTGTGTGTGTGTGAGAGAGAGAGAGAGAGAGAGAGAGAGAGAGAGATTGGAATTTTAACGTAGCTTTAACAGTTTTAGTCATATCCCTACGATATCTATATTGTGGCAGTTTATAGTGATGTCTAGCACTGGGGCATCATGCCGCAGACATGTAGCATCATATCCCACCCACCCGGTCACATTATCTGACACTAGGCCGACCAGTCCTAACAATAACCTCTTAATGCTGTGCGCCAAGCGAGGCTGAAATATTGCTAAACATAACTGAATTTTGATATCACGGGCATGACAAAATGTTCATGGAAGAAAACATCTTTAAACTGATTTGAGATCAAGTTGTCAACTTTTCATGAATTCAGTTTATTTATAAAAATAGTACATGTAGGGTAACTTTATTAAAATGAAACTGTAGAAAAGCACAATTAGAGTTATATTTGAAACACGTACTATCCTTTGCCATACGATACTAGGTTTGTATAAGTGCAAAAAAAATAATTTAAGTGAACGTATCGATTGTATAGATACAGTGGCGTAGCTTGGGGAGGGCAGGGGGGACAGTTGTCCCCGGGCGCCATGTGCCAGGAGCGCCAAAATGAGGAAAATACAACTATTCGTTATCTCAGATGCACTCGAAGAGGGCGCCAAGTTTATGTTTTGTCCCCGGGCGCTAAGTACCCTCGCTACGCCACTGTATAGATAGGGAGCTGTTTTCAAACATATATAACAGATTTCCCAAGGGTTAATCGTATCTCATGCATTTGAGAGTAAGTACCGCTTGCACGGACCATCCAGGTGGTCTACTATCGACGAAAATAAATACTACAAAGTGAGACCGCGTCGTGATGGTCGCCAGTATATACATTATACGTTGAGATCAAAGTGACGATCAGGGCAGTCTGCCTTGTATCAAGGATTGCTACTTATATATGCCATTTCTAAGCAGTAAATTTCTTTTGCTGATGTGTAATGCTATATGCTAAGGCACCTGCGGGTCAGACAGCCATGTTACTGTTACTCTTACGTACTATTATTACACAGTATATGAGACATACCCATTCGCAATAGGACACCTTCTAAATGGCGGAAGAAGAGAGAGGTCATTTACAGTGGTAAGCCGGCAACTTAACGAATATACGAGAAACAATCCTCATCCTGATGGATATATTATGCCTTGGACGTACATGCGGTTGAAATATGAATACATACATCTATTCATCTTCTAATATTACAACTTTGATGATATTTATTCTTGAGCAAACATCGTTCGCTGATACGAATGGCTTTTATAGATATATATATATATCGTAATCTATCCTTAGGGGTTTCTGATCTCTTTTGTCAAAGCCAAACAGATAAACAAGAATTACGATATTCTGCTTGTCTCATCTTGTTTTTCAGTTACGAAAAAAAGTTCTCTGATTTATGATAGGACTAAAATTTTTCTGTGAAACACCTGATACATCTTGATCAATTGAGGAACACTGTGTTTACGAAAAGACAATACTTTTCTCTGTTAAACGTTTGATACTTCTGATATTGATCGAACTGCGTGACTACCGTTCGATCAATCTTTCAAGACGTTTCAAAATGTTTCACAGAGAAAACTGTAGCCCTTTTATCACAATAGGAATTTATTTTGTACATAATTGAGAATGCAAGAAGAAACAGATTGGATTTCGTTCTTCTACGTTTCTTTCTGTGTTAATAGTTTTCTGTTATTTAATTTGTTTTTTTTCTGTCCATTGGTGAGCCTTTGTATTTGACAAAGGGTGATAGGACTGGTTTACATTGGCTTAGTACTTAGTGTTGTCGGTTTGCTTCATATATGTAATCCCTCTCTGACGTGTGTGTGTGTGTGTGTGTGTGTGTGTGTGTGTGTGTGTGTGAGATTTAGATATTTATCATAGCTTTAACAATTTGAGTCATATCACTACGATGTATGCAGTGTGGCAGTTTATAGTGATGTCTAGTACTGGGGCATCGTGCTGCAGACATGTAGCATGATGTCCCACCCAATCACATTATCTTGACACCAGGCCAACCAGTCCTAACACTAACCTTTTAATGCTGAGCGCCAAGCGAGGATATTACAAGTACCATTATTATAAGTCCACCAGAGCGGTGTTCCCTCTCTAGCAATGTATATATATATATATATATATATATATATATATATATATATATATATATATACAGTTACAGTCAAATTCCAGCCAGAAGACATGAAGTTCACAAACACTTACATTAAAAAGAGGGAAGCCATCTTTTCGATGGGTTGCCGGTCACGGGATCAAATATTACTATATGTTTATTTTTGGCATGACAACCAGTATTAAACAAAACTTTCATCAGTTTTATTTCAGTTAAAAAAGTCACACTTTGGATGTATTCAGGCGTGATGATAATTGTTGTTTAATATAAAATGCTTATCAGTTTGTTTTGTATTCCTATCCTTTCCTGCTAAAATACGTTCTTATGCATTAGATCATTTCATTTTTATTCATCTCAGATTGATTTTTTTTATGTCTTTTCAACCACAGCCTATCTAATTACTGCAGCTTATTGGAATAATTTATCTGAATATGTCACGAGGTTAAAAATATCAACACTTAGAACTTGCTTTCGTGCATGCTTGGCTTTTCTGTTATGAAAATTATCTGCATAGTTCATTAACACTATCATTACAAAAACCCACATTCGGTTCATCATATTTATGGTTATATCACATTTGTCATCTAAAAGAAATATCAACCACAAAAAGCAAACAAAAAATAATAACATCTTGAGTGATTTTTTAAACTACTATTTGGCACAGAACGGGTCTTTCCATGTAAGCATATAGTTGTGGGAAAACACCTGCACAACTCATATGAATTTTTTCCTGATGTAATATGTAAACCTAGACGTGACACAGGGAGGTACAAATGCTATGTAGGCAGTATTAGATAGATAAAAATAGCGATGATTTCATCCTTAACTGAAAACTACAAAATATTGGAGTTCAAAGGATGGTTTGCCTTTTATATTAACTGTATTAATATTCTTTCAGTTTCTTTGTATTGGAAGCCGTCGGTGTAAATATGTTTGATAACAAAAACTATGGGCGATGCAACAAGCACAAAACGTTTGAAGTGAAAAGGATTCTGCTATCATAGGTTCAGCTTGTTCTGGTTGCGGTGAAGTAGAAATGACCATTCTGAAACAGAACCCCAAGACAATCCTCGCATTATTGTAGATATTTCCAAAACATGCCGCTGCTATAAATAACATAGAGCTCGGGATCATAAAGTGCTACGGACTTTGAGAGAACAATAGAGGTCATGTCCTGGTACCCTATGTTATTACCATAATCGCTAATTTGATCAGCCAGTCAGATGAAGTCTAATATCTTTGCATTTGGGAGACTGAGCAGAATAGCTGAAGAGCATCAGTGTGTGACTATCGATTGATTCACTTTCATATTTTCTGAAAGCTGTATCTCCATTGGCTAATTCAAAGGTCACCAGAACATGACCCCTCAGCGGTCGCTGTCAGATTTTCATCCAAGGCAGTGGAGTGATGATTTTATTCAGACTGCATCTCCATGCAAACTTCCTTGAGTAGTTGACATTCCTCGATAAAGAAACACCGAGTGATAAATTCGCACCTCAGGATTATCTGGATCAGGATTTTATATTATGATATTATGTATATTTAATTGATATTGTTTGTTTACTTTTCGTAATGATTATATGTTATATGTCTGTATTTTGTACTTAACCTCGTCCAAAATCAAGTTAATGGTATATCTACCAATGACATTTATTTTGTAAACAACATAATACATAACAAATTTCTCTATCATTGTGGATTAAATATTCAGACCATTATCAATGGAGGCGTGTATCTTTGGCGTCTTATGCTTGCAGAAGTGAAGGCAATTAACTTAGTCGGTTCTCGCACATCTTTTGTTAAATTACACGATCCAAGGATTTTACAATATAATTTAAAATTTTTTGATTTCCAGTCAAAATTTAATGGCAAATTTAGATTACTTCTTTGTTTACTGTTAAAAAAAACCCCCAAAACCCCCCCAAAAAAACAAAAAAAACAAAACAAACAAAAAAAAACAAACAAACAAACAAAACAAAACAAAACAACAAACAACAAAACAAAGCAAAATACAAAAAACCAACAAAGAAACAAAAGAAAGCAAACAAACAAACAAACAACTTAACAGCTAGGTTTCTTTTTATTATACAGATTGTATCAAATATGTAATATTTTATTCTGAATAAATTTGTAATGGTTTTCTTTCTGTTCCAGTTTGAAACTCTCGGGTAGATAGTAGACATTGAAGCAGTAATTTTTCAACATTGTCTAAAAATAAAGTTTGCTTAGTTTCTTAGAAATTAAAAATTTATGGACTTACATCATTTCAAAGTTTATCAGTTATTTTCCATTGAAAATGCATTGTTATGGCATAGCGTCAGTGTAACTGGATGCATTTCATGCTTCTAACAGGGGTCGGATTAGGATCAATGCTTTCTGGTCAGTACTCAGCCAATTGGTTCATATCTGAATTTAGATGACTTGCTTGGTTGTGCCTTAGTCTGTGAAATTTTCAAGACAAGAACTTATTTTTACCATGGAATAATTGGGGGAAAAAATCATTCATTATTTTGAGATGCCTTTCATTGTGGTTGTAAAGCTAGTGTGGCGCAAGTGCACATGCAAAGTCAGAGTGTGTTTTGGTCACAAACTATTTTTTGATTGACCATAAAAAGGGAACCCTTGACCGCGGTAGCTGTTTTGATCATATATGAAATCTAAACATGATGGAGAGGCGCTGTCAAGTCTGGTATGTGTACTTTTCTATAACGGCGCTGTCACCTCTATGAATTCTAGCGTGGTTGGAATGTTGGTCTGAGCTCACTTTGGAGAAATGTATGTATGTAATATATATGAAAATTAATGGTGGTCTGAACCATGCTACACTGACCTTGTCGCTGGTTTGATTGTGCCTACGTGACGGGCAACGTTTGGGATAATCATCGGACACACTTACGCGTAATCTTTTATGTGTGACATTGCGGAGCTCTTTCTAGATTTCCCCCGTTTTAAGAATCGTGTTGAAATTTTTACCAAACACATTATATTTCATTATTGGAAGCTCAAAGTTTCCTTGATGATGAGATCCCTTTTCGTTGCTTAATTCGGAATAACTCCTGAGGCGAAACCTAAAAACCAGACTCTAACTTAACGATTTTGGCGCTTAGAGTACAATAAAGCTCTAGCCCCATTCGTCAGTTATCTGAAATAGTACAAGTCTAACTTTCACCTCCGCAAGGTCAGCGACAAAATATACGCAGGGAGGAAGAAAATATTGAGAATAACACTTCAAAAGTAATTGGAAAAAGAGAAATATCACAAACTCATTTCATCAAGTAAGAACAAATAATCTTGACATTGTAATAACTGGTAATAACGAATATATTCAGACGCTGAGAGAGAGAGAGAGAGAGAGAGAGAGAGAGAGAGAGAGAGAGAGATTTATTTGTTAAATAAATAATGCCAATAGAGAGACAATAGAGCAACACTGGCATTTGGTAACTTATTTTTTAATAACTTTTTTAAACTTTAAGCATCTATTTGAAAATCGTAAGCTTCGAAAAGAGTGATATATAAGAAAGAAATGCGTGACACTACATTTACTTTGAATGTTTCACTGAGAATGATTTAAAATGTGTTAGCTAAGAAAGCGTGAACCAGTAAGAATAAAAATAACCGTTAAAATAAAGACACAATTACTATCCACAAAATTCACTTTCAGTTATCACTATCACAAGTAATAAAACAAACACCATTACATCGAAAACCAGTTCACAGAGTAAAGAGCATCGACTGGTTCGTCGTTCCGTTTTGACGACATGCGCGTGCTTATTCGTTCCAATCATTATCTGCATATATGATTCTTACACCAGCCATTTCGTTCTAACTGAGTATATTTGTTCGGTCTTGATGTTGCTTCCACGACTTTGTTTCATATCGACATTGTTCTGTCGTGTTGAAGTAACCGCCTATATAACAACATGACCATTATAAAATACTAAAATTCTTTTATCGAATTCTTCGTTACAATACCTTATGCGTTGCAAAAAGTTAATTTTCGACATAAATAATTATGATGAATATTCAGTAAAAAAAAAGGTCAGTTGATTGGTTTAGTGGATAGCATTGGAAAATTGTATACATAAAAAAGAATGGACGAATCTTAAAGATTTCACTCACCATCCAGCAAACTATATTGAGAACTTGACACGCGTATCATGGCTGTTCCCATTTGCAGCGAACAAAGTGGATAATGCTTAATATATAAATCATTAGCGTTGTAATAAAATGACGACAAAAAATAATAATCCCCGTCTTCTAAATGAATTAAACATGGGACAGAATTTCATCGAAATCCTCTCTGGCCCGCCCCCCCCCCCCTTTCTTTTTTCCTTCTCATTCATAAGGGTGATAAAGAAAACTGGACTTGCACCCAGTAACCTACAAGAACCTGGGACTTCGTAACGGTTAGGTGTAAACGTTCCATGGGATTTATTTGTAAGGAGGAATAAACATACTATAATCTATTTAATGCTTTTTATATTTTTGTTTCATTTTTTTTAATGTTTTATAAAACATCTTAAAATAATATTAAAATGTCCGAAGGCCGCTCTACCCTCCCTCAGCCGTGATATATGTATATTATGCACGCTGTATCTTTGATATATCACTCGTTGTATTATAATTTTTTCATTAAAACGAAATTCAGCAAGCCTCGTTTCCTTTTATTTAAAAATTGATACACATCGTGCGGGGAGATTCAAATTCAAACTTCGACATTTTGCGACTGAACGCAGCTTTGAAGACGCTAAAATATTTATTTTTACAATCGTTGATTTACATGTGTCTACTGTCCAAATACTATTACTTCTTTTTGTGACTAATATATATTTATTTTTATCTACACTACACTTGGATTTTCTAAACGGTTGCTGCCTTAAAAGATTTAAGAGAATCGTTTCCTTTGAGGTACAAGGATTTGATTTAATGTTGTCATGTTTATGGAGGACAATTACAGAACCTTTTAAAGCAAAATAATAAAAAACAAAACTAAATCAATCCTCAAGAGCATATTTATTGTAATGACCACAATAACCAATTGATATGATGGACTTAAACACAAGTGCAATACCGCCTACCCGCCAATTTCTGCTAACAGGTTTTGTTAATGGAACACGATATCGCACTGCTCTCGAGTAATACCGCCTCTAGGTAACTAAGAAGACGGCGCGACAATATGTTTTACCTGTCCATCGAAACCAACTTTGTAGTCAGAAATAGTTTAGTAGGAAAGAGGTTTAAGACAAGCAATTTTTCTGTGGAAAAAGTCTGTTAAAACGAGGACATTATTCCTACTCCATTCAGTACTGTACTGCATAATGTACTACTCTGCTTTCTCCCTCGCGTAACACTTTCTAGCATGATCACGAGTTTGAGTAACTACTTTACTCACGTGGTGAGGACTTGAAATCAAACCTTACCTAAAATTTTAATTTAACTTTGCGTTTAAGCCAATTAATGCTGTGTGTATTTTGGTTCAAAATATTATACGTTTTCGTTCCAAATAATTTAGTAAATTCTAATTAAAACTGAGTTTCTTGGGTCTCCCAGTGGCTCTACTTGTACCACTTCTACAAGTGTGGCTACGCTGGCGTACGCAAAATCTTGTGAACTGATGTTATGGATGTTTTTGTTCTTTGATTGTTTGTTCCTGTGGCTGGAAATTGCATAGTCGGAATGATTACCATTCGGTAAAGATACCACTATGATAAAAAGATAACAGTAAAATGTCACCCGGTACATATTACATCAGCGCTATTATAGTTCAGTACTTATATCACTATTAAAACGATCTGATGCATATTCTAATGAATTTTACCCTGTGTGATACATTTTGTCTTTTCATAAAAACGGGGAGAGGATTAACAGAGTTATAAACATGCCCCTGTGCACGCGCATTTGCGTGAAACGTTTATAAACTCCTAGATTTTCATTGAAACATTGGAAGCGGAGACTGCTCTTGACTAAAGAGGGGTGCAGGTAGGAATAACTCACGATTACGCTGGAAACTTAATGCTTTATTAAGGGTACATGTTTGAAGGTAAGCCAGTGTATTTAGCATATTTATTTTATTTTAAACTGTTAGCGCTAGGCGCTATACCTTTTTTCTACTAATTAGCACATGAATTTTTGCATTATATCACAGTGAACAAATCAGAATTTTCTATTTCGACTATGAAAAATTATACACAACAACCAAATATATGAAGCTTAGAAGTAACAATAGGTATCAGACTTATATATCTATTGCTACATACAATATATATATATATATATATATATATATATATATATATA
>JAECUM010070565.1:0-13377 GCA_016617855.1 Megalonaias nervosa | reverse complement strand
GTGCCTGGGTGGGACATCATGCTATATGTCTGCCACAGGATGCCCAAGTACTATATACCACTATTAACAGCAATAATGCAGACCTCGTATGATTAAAATTGTTAAAGCTACGTTAACAATCTAAGTCACACACACACACACACACACACACACACACACACACACACACACACACACACACAAAACCGCACTCTACTCCCTGATTGAGAACACTCTCATTAGAACAGGAGTTCTCAGAAAAAGGCAAAGTACCTGATAATAAAAGACTCTGAGAAGCTCCTGTATCCCTTACAGTTTTAATAGGGATAGGATTGGCCAAATCACCCAAGAGTGATATAGAACCCTTCGACACGAATGGTTCATAAGTCTCCATAATAAAATCAGACTGGGGTTTATTAGACCCAACAAATGTATTGCTTTCAATACATGACCGTGACCTTGACCTCTTAGAAATAAGAGCATTTGGGATAGGTCTGTCTTGATTCTGATGCCTATGTTTCAATTTGAAGCAATCAGAAATGACCTGCCCTTTTATCTTGCAATAGGTACACGTAGGAATAGAAAAGGATTTTAAATCAAGTTTATCAGAAACTTGATTTTTAGAAGTTGTGCCACATTGAGTTTTAGGAGGAGTCGTATTAGGCTGAAAGACCTTTCTACCAGTAGACTGCTGAGTGAAAGTCTTGCCTACAACAGGAACTTTATGACTTAAGCAATACTTATCAGCAGCAAGAGCAGCATTTTCCAAGGTTTCAATCTCATGCACTTCAAGATGAGTCTTACTGTCATTAGGAACACAGTTCTTGAACTCTTCAAGTAACACAAGTTGTTTGATATTTTCATAATCGTGTTCAACTTTCTTGGCTAATCACCATCTCTCAAATAACTGCTCTTGTCTCTTGCAAATTCGACATACGTTTGTCCAGCTTCCTTTATATAGTTTCAGAATTTTTGCCGATAAACAAAAGGGACTAACCCATAACCCTTTAAGATGCATTCCTTAACCAAATCATAGTCAGAACTTTGCTATACTGACAGGGATGAATAGATATCTCGGGCCTTGCCAAAAAGTACACATTGCAATAATTGAGTCTATTGCTCCCTTGGCCATTTCAAATTTTCAGCAACCTTTTCAAAATGAATAAAATATTTGTCTACTTCTTTTACTCTAAAAGGGGACACTAACCTGATATTTCTTGTAATGTCTAAACTTGATTTTGTATGTGGAGTGAAATCGTTCTTTTCACTTGCCAGCTCCATTTCTTTCATTTTAATTTGAAATTCCTTTTCATCCTTCTCTTTTTGGATCTGTACGTGCATTTGTTCTTTTTGAAACTCAGATTGTCTTTCTTTCTCCTCTTTCTCATACAGCATTTGTTTATCTTTCTCCCTCTCCTGTCTCTCTTTCCTCTTTCTCAAATTGCAACAGCAATTGCTTCTCTTCTAATTGCAACTGCAATTGTTTCTCTTTCTCACTCTCCTCTTTCTGAAACTCGAGCTTCCTTAACTCCAATTCCATTTTGTATTTCATTTTTAATTCCATTACTTTTATGTCAGAGTCTGATATAGAGTTACTGACCGAAGCTAAAACACTTTTATCGAAAACATTCTTGTCAACCAATTCCTTAATCAAAATATTTTTAATTTCTTGCTTCGTTAAGGAAGCTTTTGCCTCAGAAAGATCGTATTTTGTGGCAAGTGCAAGCAACTCATCTTTTTTCAAACTATCCAACTGCTCCTGAGTACGACTAGAAAGAAAAGTCTCCACGTTGGATGACATTGTGAATGAAAGCCTGTTGTTTTCACTAAAGATTTCCAACAAAATATAAAATAGTACTTGGGATTTAAAAACTAGGGGAACTTAAATTTGAAAACAATTTTCTGAAATATTTAGCCAAAGTTCATATATCCCAAGGACGAGAACCCAATTTCCTTTGTTACAAATCTCGGCTCGTTCATAGTAACAAAGAAAAGAGTGAAGTCAACAAGCTTTGTAAGTTTTAACAAAAATAATTTATTTCCCTAAAAACACAGTAAAAATATGAAAAAGGACTTACAGTTTGTGAATATAATCCAAAAATTAACCCTGGAATCAAAAATATAAGTCCTATCACTAAAATGTCCTAAATGAATCCAAGTTCGAATCCCAGTGAAGTTCAAAGATGGCGGAAGATGACTTCAGATGAATGCAGTTTTGATGTGTCAAAAGTTCCACGTTGAATTTTGTGAATCAAGAATAATATTCCGGCTTTAGAATTCCTAAGAATTTCCACTGAATATCTTTTGTCCAAGAATATTGGTGAAAAAGAGTACTCATGTATGTTTGCTAGAGAATTAATTATTAATTCAGAAGAATAGGAAAACTTAAAAAACAAACTCATCTAGCAACAACAAAAATACCTCTAAACTCCAAAGGTATTATTTTACGACTGACTAATCTACTATAAAAACGTTAGTTTTAAACACACTTTTAGATCACGCGATAGATCACGTGGTCACTTACAATTGACACGTACGCCAGCATAGTCTTTGCTACAAACCAATAATAAAAAACGTTGTTTACAACAGAGCTGACGAAAGCCAAGAATGACCTTGATACTGACCAATCATTTTAACTTAGTGTTTACCAAGTTTCTGAACTAAGGTCAACTAAAAATAAAATGAAGCAATCGGTGTTATTTACTGGGACTGAACTAAAAAAAACAAATCCACTGGATACTTTTATTATTACGACAACTTGTAGTGAAATAAAATAAAAGAAAAAAAAAGAATTTAAAACTAACACACAAGTAATTAAATTACATATAAGTAACAGTATGTATGTATGTATGTATGTATGTATGTATGTATGTATGTATGTATGCATGCATGCATGCATGTATATATTTATGTATGTATGTATATATGTATGTATGTATGTATGTATGAATGTGTGTGCGTGCGTGCGTGCGTGCGTGCATGCGTGCTTGCATGCATGTGTGTATGTATGTATGTATGTATGTATGTATGTACATTAAATGCAGGCACTCAGCTTAAGAAATATGTTATAGATCATATGCCATGTATGGTATTCTACTTTAACAGTGATTATTTCTTTCACATATCTGAACTGCTATTGTAGATGTGTATATTTGAAAGATTGAGGAGTATATGGTGTACCATTTGAGCCATCGTGATAACTTCATATCGTGGTTTTATCGCGAAAAGGCAAAGATGCAAAATCATGATAACGAAGATGCGAAGTTGATATTGCGATTGTACGAGGCTAGAAAATCGATAGGCGATGTTAGGATACGAAACTGCAATGTTACGATACGACACTACAAGGAGAATGAACTGAATATTTGAATATTTTCTTCAGTGTTCGTTTTGTATGAAAACAAATGGAAATTAACGTATGCGCATTCGCCATATCCTTTCTAAGATAGCTTATGGCCACAAAATATTTGAAGGTATTTATTAACGACATCGTCTGTATTATTAATTATTTTAATTTGAGGTAATTCCCTGTACAAGACTCTTTCGCTCCATATCAGTTAGAATTGGGAAAATAAGCATAACTGACAGTGTAACTTTCGTCCGTATTCTCTCTCTCTCTCTCATAAAATTAATAAATAAGATATGAATGAGTCGAAAATTAAATTCTGTCACATTTACTCAACTTTATATATTCATATTGAGGGGTGATCAAACAATTTTTGCTAATTTAAACATACATTATGAACTGTAAAAATAATTTGCATACAGTATCAGTGTATACTTCAAACTTACAGACACAGAGGTTATTAATCAGATCGAAAACAAAAATGATGTCGATCTTAAATGCTACACATAAAACAAATCTACAAGGATAAAATATTATGTATAATACACACAGCCAAGGGATTAAGAATTCACTTCTTAAGGTTAAGATCACTGGTTTATTATTTGTTGACATAAAACCTAACGCTTTAGAAAATAAATCTTCTTGATCGCCCAGTATGCACTTGATTCACGATAGCTCCAACGCTCTTAACAATCAAACTACGGTGCTTAACAACATTTTCTTAATACAAAAATCCCTCGAGCTGATAGTTGGTAAAACCGGCCTAAATCAAAAACCTTGCACCGGGCAGACTCTGAGTAATCTTGACATGCCAGGAAAAATTGAAGCAATCCCAGTTCAAAGACAAAGTCTATGCAGAAGCTGAAATAACTAATAACAGTCTCAAGCAATTGTAAACAAACATTCCACTCGCATATTACATTCACTTGATCGATTTCAAAGTATTTAGCATGACATCCAATGTTCCAGCCCTTGTTATGTATAAGTGATAGGCTTCGTGTAAACCGCAGTGACAACGGCTCTTGGTATTGTTTGATATGTTCAAATCTATCAAGCATTCGAAAGATAAAAAGATAAAAACGCATAGATACAACTGCACCTTCCCGATCTGAGCACAATCTAATGTCGTTGATGTTAAGTCTTGTGCTACATAATTTTCAGGCTCTTAAACATGTAGTGATTTCACTGTCTGGGTAGTCTTATTATTTTTATTGCTAATTGCAATTGGGATTAAAAATAAAATTGTAGACGATTGCACATTTTTACTAGTATGATCCTGAGATTATTAGACCAATAAGAATATTAAGACACATAACAAACATAAGATAATATTTTTGATCCTTCTCCCCACATCACACAGCAAAGCATAATGCAGTGTGTGATATGGTCAGGATAGACAGTATGTTCATCAATTCAGATTGTACCCTACATCATAGAACACAATCTCAAACAGTGAACCAGGCTGTATGTCATAAGTACTAATAGTGAATTGGCGTTTTGTTTTGCGGGTGTGCTGGAAAATGAATATTCGGCAAGAAAAGTCTTAAAAGAATGGGTTTTGCTTGCCTCGGGAGAATTTGTTAGGTCGAGGTTTGCATGGCTCAGGCGACCTGGAGAATGGACGGAACTTCGTGTGCGTCCCGCGTACCCATTGAAGAAATGTGCTTGGACTGCTTTCTCGATGTCGCCATTGTGCCTTTGTCTGGTTAAGCATAGCAGCTATATTTGTCCTGAGTTTAAGTGTGCGCGAGGACCTTGTGATATTCCATCGAGATAACGTTGTCGTGCAGCGCCTAGGACACGTGGTCGAGAATCGCATTGAGCTTGGCCTCGGCCAGCACGCGAATATCACTACGTTGTTCAGCCTTCGTTTCGTATCGCCGTTAGGCCGAAGGCCAATTGCAGTGGGGGCAGCAATAAACGTCGACAAGATGCAGATTCTCGCTTTTCTAGAGGCCGCGCGGAAGTAAGGCCTCGTCGTGTGGGGCGTTCTACATCTTCTATATTATTTTTAAGGGGAACATATAAAGATCATAATTTCTCGATGAGAATGGTAACGTGGAAGAATAATTTATCTGAAGGGAAGGGGAGTTATCTTCTATGCAGACACGCACCTCTGGTGTAAGGGCAAGACGTCAATGATATTATTGAAAATGTCATGTGTGGTCTCTCAAGAAGTTCATCGTGGCTGATATGTTCTGTATACTATCTTTCTGGCAGATGTGCTCTACGTAGAAAATTTTTATAGAATGTACGTAGATGGACACTAAGGGCCTCGTCAGCCAGCCAATAGCTCGTTGTAATATATTTCCGCCCAGGTTTGTTGCTTGAGGCTGGCCTACTTGCTGTGGACCGTTACAAAGTTGCCGTCATACATGTTGTATGATAGAAATGTTGGATCGGCTATCAGGAGGAGAAGCTTGCCGCACAGATCTCACAATGGTCAACGGAGTTGCTGTTTATAAACTGGAAGGAGTCCTTCTCAGGCTCTATATTCTAGTTTGTTCACTTACCTGTGTTATGCTGGATGTATGGTGCTATGATTTAATGCCAGGGCCCTGTGGACCTTACAGTCCTAGCTTCACAAAGAGCTTAATGTTTTATTAGTGGACAACGTTGCATTCTTTTGGGCGTATTCTGGTTCATCCAAACGCTTTGTACTCACTCAAATAGCTTTTCGAAAGACATAAAACCCCAGGTGCCAGAGGATAGTCGCTCTTGGCATTAGAATTGAACCTCATAATACCGTCACCAAGTTTAGAACTTTTTCAGACTTGGAGCTTTTACCATTTTCGTGGTGGCTATTATTCCGCTACCAGTTGCCTGCTATACTGAAATAAACTCTGTAACATAAATTCATCACCTACAAATCACACTTATGTCGGATTATGGCGGCTAAGGCAGCAGCATTGCAGGGCATACAAATGAATCAGTTCATCCACCACACAGATGGACGCCATCTGTATAGCAATGGTGTATTTGCATGGCTTTAAATAGAATTATATCTAAGCGCTTGATATCAAACTTTTGCTCCGTGCGTTGGTAACTTAATGTTTAAATTACTCTTTATATAAGCCATGAATTGTCTACATTTTGCGTCATTCAGAGAACACAATTGATGGAACGGTTAAAATGACTTAAAGTGATCTAAATAGAAACGAAGAAACTTAGCTCCTTTTTAATTCCAGTCGCCTGCCATTCATTCGCAGTTGGTGTAATGATTTAGGTCTGATTTTATCTTCCACTCTTATTATTTGATTTCAGAATAGTCCATGCTTCAAATGGTATAATGTTGAAGCAATGAACAAGGCTCGATTTCGGCTAAATACTTTTGCAAATTAAGTAACTCACTTAGCTGAAGAATCTTTCAACACTTTTCTCCTCAAAATTGCAAAGAAATATTTTTGATGGAATTTCCTATGTTATTCACGTCGCTTCCTTTATTTTTTTATTATTCGAGATTTTTATATCAGTTTGTGTTATATTTTTCTTTACGATTTCAGAGTCATAATTATCTTATATTAAGAATGATCCCTGGCCCCACCTTTGAGATGTAAAGATATGGTTTATATAGTTATTTCGATATTAGTTTTCGGTCTACATTTAAAGTAGAAAAGAGCTTAAATGGTGATCGAATAGTTTCTATTTTTGCTATCGTATTCTCCTTCTCAAATCATTCAAGTTCTTTATTATATTTACATACGGTCCAAATAAAGCACGCCCGATACCTGTGTTAATGCTGTTTGGATTTTATATTTAAATAGGACATCTGGAATGTTATCACTTGTCAAGTTTACTTGATTCGTCGTGTATTACCAACTTCACGGCAATAAATTTACGTTTCTAAATACCCCAAATGCCATATAAAGGGGTACATGATATGTTTTTAACCTAATAAGAATTGCCTGAAATATTAAAACAATGGTGCCGACGTGTCTGTCCCCCTCACAGTCTTTAAACTTTGCTTTGACGTAACTGTAACTGAAATGTAGGAATGTATACATTCATTTCGTGAATAAATTAAGTTTGATGGTATTGTCCGTAATTGGTTGAACGACACGATCTATGTGTGCTGCAAAAGTTAAAGCATGCAACCATATTCAGATGAATATTTAGGTAAATTAATATATATTAAAGGCACTGAGTATTTGATAACATTATGAAATTAAGAAGTGTATAATCTTATATAAAGCAAAACGTTGCATCAAAACCAAGAGAAATTTATTATTATTATTAGTAGTAGTAGTAGTAGTAGCAGTAGTAGTAGTAATATTTTTATTGTTGTTGTTGTTGTTGCCGCTGTTGTTATTTGTTTTTTATCTTTCATTTACGTTTGAAGATTAAAAAGATTTTATTCAAGGACTGTTACTCATCTAAAACCTAAATCTTTGTCTCAACGTTTATGATCTCGAATGGGAGGCAAACCAATTTAACATATGTCAAATGTTCCTTATCAGAAAATCATACGAACCTATGATTGTCTGCTACCTAAAACATAATAGATAAAAATAATATTTTTCCGATTAACACATTTATAAACGGTAATGAATGCATGTAGTTTCTATCAGTAATTAATTAAAGTTTAAATTTCAGTTTGCAAAAGTTGAATTTCAGTTTTCGTCAGTGCTGAACCAGAAAACGTTCCGACTTTGAGCTATTAAACGTTTAAAAAACGCCATAGTTTAAAGTGTCTAGCGATGTACAAATACGGCAAGTCAGATCTAAAGTGGACATGTTAAGAATTAAAGTTTAATTCTGAATGCTCCTGATATTATCAACATAACTATTAGTTTAGTTTAGGGATCATCCACGGTTGTTTTTGTTCTACCCTTTTGAAGACGGCAACAAAATTACCTTTAAAATGCAATAAATGTATCCAATAATATTTGCAAGTTGTTTTAATCTGTTCCATCACGTCATCAAAGCTCAAAAATATCAATTGCTAGATGCAATGTTTAAAAATCTTTAATAATTAAAACTTTAATTATCCCAAAAGTTATAAACGTATTTTGATTAAACTGAAATTGTAGTTTATGTAGACATGCCCTCTTGTGTCGCTTTAGTAACTAAATTTTAAAATTGTCTACTGTTAACCATTAATAAATATACGGTGTAACGAGATAACCGAGTTGGGATTTCAGACTCGAAACAGAACACTGTTAATGGTAATACAAATTTAATGTTTACTGATGTATGATTTTTATAAGAAAATAAATATGATTGATACGTGCGTGTATGGGCCCAAATATTGGACAAATTAATACGCACGAAACCTAAAAATGTAACAAATATAAATACAAATGAATGACTCTACATAGTACAAGGACAAAGGTGAACAAATCACAGCAATTTCACACGATGAAAATAATGGGTGTTTTACTCAAATAGTAAAATATGAAGTATTCACTCAACTAGTGAAAAATGAGATATTGTTTTACTCAAATAGTAAAATGTGGTGAATTGATTGGAGAGATATTATACAAAAATATCTTATACACTCCCAAAACAATGGGTATAACAAAATCCAAAAATTAGCCCACGCCTAAAAGATTACATACATAGAGTAACACAAAAAACACTCCGTCAAAATTACACTTGGCTACTAGTCACACTGGTCAATCAAGTAAGTATCATTACGGATAGTCACTGACCACCTTTCAATTCCTTCTGTGGTTAGCTCTGTAGCTGGTACCACGTCGACCACGATCCCTCTGATCACTCTGATCAGTCTGGTCAGGTCTACACCCTGGTCACTCTAGTCACTCAAGTCAGCTCTACAGCTGCTATGTTCACTCTGGTCACCCTGGTCATTCTAGTCAGCTCTACAGCTGCTATGTTCACTCTGGTCACCCTGGTCAGCTGAAAATACAGCTAATACCGTGTACTATTCATGACACAGGCATATAAGATAAAGCGTTATGACGTTATATACGGTAAGTTATCTAAATTACATTATCGGACCAATATTACAGAACAATAAACAGGTTCAAAAGTGAACCTGTGTCCGATGAGATTCCTGTGGTACTAAATGTCTCTTAATAAAATGCAACTTTATATTGCTAATATAAGGTCTCTTGCTCAGTCACAAACAAGAATAGAAAAATATTTGCGTTATACTACGCAAGCCAAAGCTACATTGAAAACATACAAAAATGAACGTGGTAATACCAAATATAGCTATAACTTATAATATACAAAAGAAATAATATACATAAGGAATGTATAAATTACATACCTCTACAGCTGAAAATATGCAAGTCCCTAAGTAGGTCGCTTACTGAAAAAACGTTCCGTAATGTGAATATATCACATTAGGGTGAGGCATTTTCACACAGGCGATGTAGCCTATATCGTCTGTGAAATTTGGTTTTTCCTATCGAAAGCACTTCGCACGTGCGGCATAGGATGAACCGAACTCACTGTTTGGAAATAATGTACAATATACAAAAATCACCCTCTGGTATCGTTGTACACAAAAAACGAAACCCGAGTACATGTATTTAATAAATAGAGAGATTCATACAATTCTGTGACATACGGTAATAGGATTCGAATCAGTAAGGGCCTCATCTCCAACTGTTTTATTCACAATCATGATTCTTATCTTAATATTGACATTATTCTTTCACATAGATTTAAAGCAGCAAAACTTTAATAAAATTGTAATGGTGATGTGATCCTCATGGTTACCACAATATGTATTTCTTTGTCAATATATACCATACTGTTTCATTTCTTATTTATAGTCTCAATAAAATATGGGCCGCACTTACGTTGACATTATGTGGATTTGACAAGTAAAGAAGATGCCTCGAATTGCCATTCGTCAAATTTACTTTCTACCTCATATTTCAACAATGGAGGGTGATAAACTAAACACTAGACTCTACGTATCTGAACTTGTATTGACAACGGCAAATGATAAGATCTTAACTTTAAAGAAAATATTTAAAAGATTATTTAAAATAATGTGGAGCAACTTTTCTTACCTCTTCATAGTCTTTAATCTTAGGCATTTATACTGAAGTTATGTAAATGTTATGTACAAACTTTAGATGTTATTTCAATGATTCAATTAATATTCAGCAAACTTCTGTGTCGCTGGTTCAATAGAGATATGCATATTTACCGTCTTGCTCGACACTTGTATCTAGTGTTAAAGAATGCATCGATAATCCGTGTAATACGTAATCACATTTACTTATGTTTGGGTGGCATTGAATTATAAAAGAACCCATTAAAATATAAAGGAGAATATTTTGAAAAGTAATAGCTGATTAAAAGCAATTGTTTTTAACTTTCAAGCATTTAAAATCTTTTTCTCGGAGACGATAACTTATTTCGAATTTGTTTTAATTTACAGAAATTTAAAACTAGAATAGCAAGTTAGAAAATGTTGAGTATTTGTAACAGACCACAAAGAGATAAATGTTTGTTTTCTGGAGAGCCGATTCGTCATATGCGCCTTGAAAGTGTCTATCAAACATGTAAATCTAATCTTTGAGATATAATCCTCGAACTATAAGAGATCTAAATATATGTAAATTATTGAACTTTCATTTATCGACGCTGCTACAAGTATCTAAATAACTGTGCAAGCGTGTTGCAGGATCCACCACAGCTTCATACGTCAGCGTTGCTAGCTCATTACCACTAATCCGTATTTAAACTTCAAAACATTTTAATCCCATATTAAGACATACTCAACCATTTTTTAATATTAAATAACTGGACAGAAAAGATATATGTTCCCTTAATATTTTATAACTTAATATTCTCATCAAGTTATTAGTAGATTTTGATCGAATGTTGTCTGAAAATTATTTTAGATGTTTGCTTTTGCATTTTTTTCTTATATGTATTGTCGACTTCAAGGTCATAGTATGATTATGTATTAAATAAATCTTGACTACAAGGTTTAAAATGATTAACCTTCCTATATGGATTGCAAGGTCTTTCTCGAACTGTTTTTTTTTATTTATTATCCCAATACAATACATATTGTGACTGTCTTGAGAATCTTGGATTCGACATTTGATCAGGGTTCCTTCGATGTTAAAACACTTGTCAAGTTTAATTTATTTTTCACGTATGCGAATTTACACTCGGGTTTCCACGTGTGATATCTGACAAGGTGCACTCGCGTCTCCAAAAGGTTTCAATGACGTTTGAGGATGGTAAATGGTTTGCTTTGATAAACACTATTACTCATATAGGGCTCAAAATGATTATGTTTACTTGGCATGTGTGATGCAAAACAGGTATAGAGACTATTTCAGCAAAGGAGTGAGAATTCACCTAGGTTTAAAACGAACTCTTTTGCAATATTTAAACAATGAATATATATTCCTATAAGATTAATGAATTTATTTTTCCGATAAATGTCTTTTTACATCTGACGGCAAGAAAAAATTTTCATTACAGTGTTTGACCTACTGACTGAAACGTACACTTTATCATAATATTGAATAATCGATCTCCAAATTGAACATATGCCTTTACTGTTCCCAGATAATTATAACCGAGGTTTAATCGTTGCTTAGTTATAAATGGGATCATGACATCGCCGCAGCCTTAAAATGTTCAGCCGTAAAATAAAAAAAGATTACAATTTACTTCTAATATCAGCGACATCGATTATGTGCTAATATCTGATCTCAAGACTACAGACCAATAGTCCAGGCAATGGCTAGTAAATTTCAACCCATTAAAGACTGACCTTGACCAGCTTTTCCCCAGCTTGAGTTACGAAACTGACCTTCTATATTTTGATGAGCTTCATAAACACCTTCGTCTGACATTCACTAACCCCTGCAGCTTTTCGAAACACATTATTAATATCTGGTTTCAATGCATCTAAAATGCTAAATATTTTGAGGTCTATTAAATACAATCTGGTCGGAAACTTTAAAAGGAATTTATATGTCTCCTAGAGTATGCTGATACAATATTGGATAAATGATCTTCCGCTGGCTTATTAAGCTTCGAAGGACTGCCACTTGAAGCGGGAAGAATTGTAACTGGACCTACCCGTAGCGCCCCTATTAGCAATATTTACAGACGAAACGGCTGGATCCCATTATTGGAGAGAGGACAATTTCATACACTCTGTATAGTTTTCACAAAATTGTATATGGTTCCTCTTCCCTCGTACCTACAAGATCTTGTTATTCCGTCACCTGGACAAGCAACACAATATAATCTGAGAACTGAAACTAATGTTCAACGAGTATATACAAGACTAGAAAAGATCATGCAATCCGTTAATACACTCCACATTAAAAGGTTCGTACACTTTGCCAGATCCCGTGAAACATGACACAGATTATTTAATATTTCAATGTAAACTTTTACCAGTACAAAATCAAGTCAGACTATAACATTAAATCATCAATTATTCGTTCTAGGACAGCAAATAACTGCATTGATTCAAATAATTTTTTTTTCTTCAGATTTTGTTGCTGATAGCCCAGTGTGAACATGTAAAGAGGACGATGAGACTGCCGAATATCATATTTTCATTTATACGAAACATACAGAACCCAGACAGAGACCAATACAATGCTTATACCAATTATTCATCCCTGTTAGTACAAATGTATTGTCGTTGAGATCAGCAGAACCATCCAATCAAACAATCGCATCTTTGAAATCTTCCAGACTTATGCTAAAGATACTAAAATATTTCAATAATCGTCTAAGACGAATTACCTACTGGCTTGGTCTCCCACCTGTACCTTCCCAAAGTCATATTATAAGTAGTCCAATTCTACCCCTTTCTCTACTTGAAATTGGTTGTTATAAACTTACTTGTATACTCTTTCAACTACAAATACATTTTCGATATTCTTTGTAAAACTGATCTTACACTGGAACTATCCGGCCTAAACTCCGAAATTAAATGCATGTAAGGCAACAGAAACCATAATATGAAAGTTTGCTGTAGAGTTTTGTGTAGAGGATTTCATTGCCATTTCTTACGATCCGATGTTATTAAATCTATATATTGATCTATCTATCTATCTATCTATCTATCTATCTATCTATATATA